>JAOWAT010298731.1:0-16019 GCA_028571025.1 Longipedia americana
ACAACAACAACAACAACAACAACAACAACAACAACAACAACAACTACTACTACTACTACTACTACTACTACTACTACAACAACAACAACAACAGCTACAACTACAATAAGAAGAACCTCAAACAAGGCTAAAGCATTGCAATGTATACGAGTTTAGAATCACTCACTCACTCACTCGCTCCCTCACTCACTCATTCCCTGACTCACTCACTTGCTCCCACGCTCACTCACTCACTCACTCACTCCCCACTCACTCACTCACTCATTCACTCACTCTCTCACTCATTAATATGCACTTGCACATGCAAATTCCAATTAACATTAAAGATGAAAATGACATTGAGGATCAGCATGTCATTGAGGATCAGCATGTTGTTGAGGATCAGCATGTCGTTAACATAACATAAAATCATGGATATTATCATAAAAAAATAATAAATTTTTTATGTACTTCCGAGCTAAAATAACGTATACTCGTAAACTCGTATACAACAGAACATTTCAATCCATAAATCTTTGCTTCCCCATTCATTGAATGAATCTACTGCCCATGCCCAGGTACGTACGTCCCTTTCATCCTTTTTGACTAATTCGTTTTATTGGTCTTTCCCTCCGCAAAACACCAATCAATCAATCAATCAATCAATCATCGTGTTCGTGTGTTTTTACCGAACCAAGCCAGCCAGGCAAAGATGCCTTGGAAGTAAAATTAGCAGAACAAAATAAAATATGAGACATTGTTTGTCGATTAGAAATAAGGCAGATTTGAGTGTAGAGCTGTTATTTGTCTCTGGACTGCATTTTTCTTACACATTTAATGCATTTTGTTCATGACTTGACTTTCAAGCAGTGTCATCTAGATATTTTATTAATGATGCATATCAGTTTTAATGTAAAATTGACTTGTATAATAATCAAACATTGAATTTATTAGTTTTTCTAGAAGTCTCATAAGAAGATAGGATATTACATCGAATTTTAATGTACTTTCAGATTTTATTTATTGAGCTCACGAAAAGCGCCATCTGAAAATCAGCTGCATTGCATTTAAATTAAACGGATCCTTTGTTTGCTAAATTTTCTTAATAGAATGGGCTTGCCTATGTAGCATACCATTTACTAACCTTGTTCTTTGACTGAAATTCCTTTTTGCAAATCCTACAATTGAATCCATCGTCTAAACCAACTTTGCAATTTAGAATATGTTGTTCCATCAACATTTTCTGATCATTGCCCTGGCTGAATACCTCTTCACAGATCAAGCATTTCACTCCCTTCTCATCCATTTTGAGCTTCTTCCAATGTTCATGAAGGCCTGCTGATGCTTTAAATGCTCGGCCACAATGAATGCAGAGGGGTCTATCATCAATGTGAAGTATGTCCTTATGATTTTCTAAATCTTCATTTGTCTCAAATGAGTTAGCACAAATCTTGCAATTAATTTGGGAGATGTAGGATATATCTTCAATATGGTCATTGATTATGTGTGAATAATTTTCAGAATTTGAATAAAAAGTTTTCTTACAAATTGGACATGGTACCTCACAATTCAAACATGAGTCACTTTGAATATGATTGTCATAATTGTCCATATCTATAAATTGCATGCACTTGGCATGAAGTATGTTTTGATGATTGTCCTTCATGTGTTCTTTAAATTCAGATAATTTTGTGAGATTTTCTCCACACTTAGTACAAGCCATACTCTTAAATTTGGTGTGAAAACCTATATGAAGTAAAGGGCAGTTTGAAACAACTTTGCATATTTCACAGAATGTTCCATAAACATGAGTTAGCCTAAAATGTTTCATTACTAAATGCTTGTGTTTAGAAAAGTGACTACACTTTGTGCATCTAAAAACTTTCTTGCAATGCTTATTTTCAAAATGATTTTTAAGAGGCAATAATCTATCAAATGTCTTGCTGCAAACTCGACATCTTAATTGATCAGCACTTCCAAACACATGTTTTATCACAAAATGAGTGATAGAATGTTTTTCATCTTTGAATGGTTTTTCACATTCTTTACATTTTGTAAATTTGCCAGGATGAGAATTTCTTATGTGATCATCAGTTTCTGCTTCACTTTCAGAATTAAAATCACAGACAAAACAACAAAAGTTCATAGTAAATCTCTTCTCATCAATGTTTACCAATTTATCTTCTTGGTATGAATGATATGCATATGTACTTTCCTTCCATAGCTTTGGTCTGTACTCAATATCTTCAGCGTGAAAAAAACTTTCCTCAGATTCATATTTTACTTCTTTGCCAGAATTGGAAGAATGATTCTCAGAGCCTACTTCATTTCTGGATTCAAATTCTAGCACAGCTTCACCAACTTTTTCTTCAATAATTGATGTTTTCAAATCAAAGTTTATTACAGATTCAATATTTTGAATTTGAGCAGCCAAGTTAGACACCTTTACATAATATAATTTGCCAATAGTGAATGTTATTGAGACCTTCATTTTTTCTTCATCTTTCTGTTCCATGTATTCAAACTCTTCTGATTTTACACAATACTCCTCTGTTTTATAATTCATATCATTGCCAGTATTGTCAGTATGACTATCAAAATATGTATCATTGTTCAAGCCTGAATCTGACAGTTTTTGGTCACCATTCATGTCCAAGTCTAATGTTCTAAAATGAAAATCTTTCACTTGATCTTCCATAGTTATACCATTTTGAATTCCTAAATCTGATATATTTTGATCATCTTTTCCTTTAAAATCTGATGTTCTGATATTAAGATCCTCAGTATGATTATCAATACACATGTCATATCTGATTCCTAATTCTGGCACACTTTGATCACCTTTTCCTTCAAAGTCTGAGGTTCTCAGATCAAAATCTTCAACAGAATCAATGTTCTGGATTTGTACAGCCAATTTTGACACCTGTCCATGATAGCTTTTATCAACATGAAATATAATGGAGACTTTCATTTTTATGCTGTTCTTTTCAGTTTGCACCCATTGTTCTTCAGATTTATTGGCTACTTCAACATTTGAAATCTTTAAGTCAAATTTGTCAACAGATGGTATTTTTTGAATTTGCACAGCAAATTTTGACATCTCATCACGATATATGTCATCCGCACAGAAGGAGATTGAAACCTTCATTTTTGGTGCTAATCTTTCCTAAAATAGTGAAAAACAGAAACATTAGACGTTGTGTGTCTCATGGGATCATAAAATATAGCGTGGATATCTTAAGTTTGAATTGTAAAACCTAAATTTGGCCTTAATTTTTCAAAAAATGTCATAACTTACTTTACGTGGACAGGTGAACCTCATTTTGAGTCTTAATTTAGGGAGTTCAGTATGACATTTGGAATGCTGGGAAATGACTGTCCACTGGTATTCATTTTGATATGAATCAACGTTTCTAGATCCCAAATACTTCATCCTACATCACTGGCTTGCA
This sequence comes from Longipedia americana, assembly GCA_028571025.1. Taxonomy (NCBI): domain Eukaryota; kingdom Metazoa; phylum Arthropoda; class Copepoda; order Polyarthra; family Longipediidae; genus Longipedia; species Longipedia americana. Next base: position 3,432 of record JAOWAT010298731.1, read on the forward strand.
GTGTTACATATTTTCAGAGAAATGGAGGATTTTTGCCAATTTTAAGTGTCTTCTAGATTGGCTGGAAAATTCAGAAAATCCTCTATATTTCTATAAATATGTAACATTGCAAGTCAGTGATGTAGGATGAAGTATAGATACATTGATACATTGATTCATTCCAAAATGTAGACCACTGGACATTCATTTCCCAGCATTCCAAATGTCATACTGAAAGTTCACTTTTGGACACCTTGGCTGCCCATACACTTTGAAGATTATGGGTAAATATCTTATTTCCAGGATTTTTCTGCTGAATTGCTCCCCAATAAAATTCTCTAATCTTCAGATGGAGTAGAGACGCAGGCTTTTCCTTTCACAAAATTTTCAAAAAACTGAGCAAAAATCTTGAAGATTCAGAAATACGAATGTTCTCCCTGTAATGTAAATTCAAAATTCAAACAAAATCATAAATATCAACAATTTTCCGACATTGTATGCGAATAAATGATAAATCTTGAAAACTCAGGTATACGAATTTTCTCCCTGTAAAGTAAGTTCAAAATTTTAAAAAAAATCATAATAAATGCAAAAATTCCCTGTTCCTCCATAAAATTGTCATGTAATTGTAAACAATTGGCATAATTTACCAGAAACTTTTTTCTGAAAAGTAAGCAAATTTTCCATAAACTCAGCAAAATTGTCAACGCAACAAATGAGAAATACGAGATCTTTTGATTTTGGGCTGGGGGACAAAAGTGTGAAAAAAAGCCTGAGATGTGTGAATGGACTTAATATAATATTTAATAAAATAGGCTGTATTAAATATGTGTTAAAGCATAATAGTGAGAACATGCATCTCTTAGAAGAAAAGAGGGAAAATTTCACTATTTATATAGTTTCCTGAATATCAGAATATGCACTGATTATTTTCTTCATAATTAACAGCAAAATGTTCTTTCATATGTTGGATAATATTTGTCAAATATTTTCCACAAACTTGACACTGCTTCTTTTCTCCCTTATGAAGATGTCTCACATGCCATTTGCGATGCTCAGGACGTCCAAATGTTTTATCACAATGAGGGCATTTATATGGTCTCAATTTGAGATGTACTGAGTTGATGTGACTCTTAAGAGCATGATTATTTGTAAATGCCTTACTACAAAGGTGACATAAATGAGGACGATACCCCTCATGTATGTTCTTAATATGCAAATTTCTTACTTTTACAGAGGAAAAATGTTTTCCACATATGTGGCAATCAGCAGGAATCTTTTTCTGTTTATTTACTTTTCTATTTTTTTCTATGTGCTGCTTTGCAATATGAGTAAGCAATTCCATTTTTGTTGTATATTCAGTACTACAATACCTACAAATTCCAATGCTACCATCATATCCCTCATTACAAGTTTCTAAATGTTTCTCCATTATACTTTTTCTATCATCACTGCGCTTGAATCTAAATTCGCATAAAACACATCGCAAATGTCTCCTGTAGTTAATCCCCTTCCAATGCTCTAACAAGTCATCCTCAGAGTCAAAGTTTTTGCCACAGTGGACACACTTATGTTCAATACTTCGATGAACTTCTATTATATGAGACTTAAATTCAGCAGTTTTCTCAAAAGACAAACCACAAATTTCACATCGTAAAATAGATTTCATTTCTTCACTATGAACAAATTTATAGTGAGATATCAAATCATCTACGAGCTTGAAATCCTTTTTACATATTGTGCAAAAGATATTCTGTTTTTCGCAGGAACAAAATTTTTCATGAACTTCTAAATCATCCTCATTAACAAAGTCAACACATGTCTTATGAAATATTTTTTGATGAGTCTTCATGTGTTTCATGAGTAGATTTAACTTTTCAAATTGCTCACTACACATGTGACATTTCATCTCAGTATATTTGTTATGAAATATTTTATGTATTTTTATTTCCGTATCAAATCTACTCTTACAAATTGGACAAAAGGCTCCATAAGAATGATCTTTCCTAAAATGTTTTGAAAAATATCTTCTGTCATATGAAAAGTAGTCACAACTCTGACAATTAAAACTTTTATATTTATGATGTGCTGCTTCAAAATGCCTCTTTAGATCTGGTAAATTTGAAAATGACCTTGTACATGAATAGCAAACTAACATCTTGTCTCCACTGACATTGTGCATTAGCGCTTGGTGGGTTTGAAGGTGATTTTCTTCTTTGAATATCTGATCACAATTTGGACAATTTATAATGTTTGAATTATGTATAGCTTTCATGTGCTCTGCAACATCTTTTTCAGTCTCAGACTGAAGCTGACAAAAAAGACAATTATAGAATATTTTATGTTTTACAGTCTTTTTACCTTGAGTATTCTGGGTAATAAAATCACTTGCATATTTCTTGCTCACTATAGGTTCATTTGTTATTTCCAACTTACTTTTCTTTGATTCAAATTTCAATTTTGGATTGCAAGTGTTTGTGTTATTCTCAGTAGAATGAAAACACAACCTTCTCTTTTTATGCTCCTCATACTCTATTCTCTCAACAAACTGAAGACATAGTTTATGCAAAATTTTGTCATGAGCCAGACTCATATGATCTATCAACTTTTCTAATTCTGTGAATGTTTGACTGCAATCAGCACAATTTGTATTATCATATTTATCGTGGAATTCAATGTGTAGTTTGATATGTGGTTCTACATGTACATTACATACCGAACAAAACTTTCCAAATGTATGTTTTGATCTGTAATGCATTCTAAATCGTGAAATATTAAATGATGAATAACGGCATAATTGGCAATGATAACATTTACTTTTGTTATGCATCAGCTCAAAATGTTTTGGCAGATCATAAACACTTGAGCATTTCATTTTACAAATTATGCAATAATTTTTATTCTCAGGATATAAGCCATGAGCAACAGTAGAATGAAGATGAAGATGGTCTTCATTTTTGAATGCTTTGTTACACTCACCACACACAGAAATAAGTTCAGCATGTTCTGATTTTTTATGATATTCATTCTCATCTTCAGTAAAGGTTGTAAAATCACAATGAAAACAATGGTAGGTAATTTTGCCTTGAATCATTTCTGAATCATCACAATAATCTTTAACATCACCAGCATTTTGAAAATTTAGAATAGGTACAACTACGGGAGTATGTTTTCTGCCTCTAGACCCACAAGAATTCTTATGATCTTCAAACTTTTCAATTTTAACAAAATTAGAACAATTTACATGCAATAATTTTTCGTGCATAAGTTTCATATGATCTTGTAACAATTCTAATTGGCTGAATTTCTTTCCACAATCATGACATATGTTATCTCCATATCTTTTATGGAAATTCAGATGAAATTTAATATTTACATCCTTTGTTTGACAAACATTGCAAAATTTTGTTCTTGGGTGTTTGGTTCTAAAATGTTTATTAAAAGTTTTCAACTCAAATGTTGTATAGTCACAATTTAAGCAATTGAAGCTCTTAAATTTCAAATGCATATTTTCAAAGTGTTTCCCTAAATCCCATTTATCTCTCCAAGTTTTGTTATTATCACACACGGTACAAACTGATTGACCTTTAGCAGCCTTCTCATGTTTGTAATTGATATGAGTTTGAAGATGATCTTTATTAGGAAGTAGTTTATCACATTCATCACACATAATAAATTGGCCAGGATGTACAGACCTTACATGCTCTAACATGTCAGTTTCATCTTCCATAATAATTGAACACTGAAAACAATGAAATTTTATTTTGTACTCAAAATCAGATAATTTAGTTACAGTCCCAATTTTATTCTCTTCAGATATGGTGTTATCATTATCTGCACTTTCCAAGAAATTATCTAAGACATTGTGAGTCTTATCCAAATGATATTTATCATTCTTCCCCACATGCTGATAATGATCTGCATGTTCAAAATTAACAGTCTTTGCATTTAGAATCTTGTCATGACATTTATTCATATGATTTACCAATGATTCTAGATCTCCCAAAACTTTATCACATTCTGCACAGTTTGTATTAATAAATTTTCCATGAAAGTCCCTATGTAATTTAATATTTTTCATGATTGATTTTTGACAAGGATCACAATATTGACCTACAGAATGATGAATTTTGAAGTGCCTCAAATAGTTTAGCCATTCAAATGTTGAGTAATGACATATTGCATATACACAATGAAAACTCACATATTTATGATGCTGTGCATTAAAGTGTTTCTTCAAGTTTTTTCTATCTGAATGAACTCTGTCACAAATAGTACACAAAAATGTTCCCTTTTTATGAACAATGTTATCATGTGTTTGGACATGATCATTATCTTCAAAATATTTCTTACACATATTACATTGGGAATATTCATTAGGGTGCTTATCCACTATATGATTTTCAATGTCATCTTCAACTGTTGAACACAGATCACAAAATAAACAATGGTATTTCTTTTCAAATTCAATTGAACCCCAATTTTGTTGTTCAATTTCTTTTTTATTCAGATAATTGTTCATTGTTTTCTCATCAAGATTGTCACTTTTTAATGTATGTATATTACATGAGTGTTTTTCTTCTTCTTCAATTTTATGAGACAGAATGTTGTTACAGAGGTCTTCTGCTGAAACATTTGCAGAACCTTTAAAAGTCTTGCCAGATTTTCTCAGATAATTGCACTCAATACCATCAATTCTCAGATGTTTACTATATCCATTTCCTTCAACATCTTTATCATAATCTGTTTCAGGAAACCAGTCATTATTGGCTTCAAGTTTGATATTTTCTGCTTCAAATGAATCATCATAAACATTTTCCATTTCCATAGATTCTTCAAAGAAATTATCATCTTCATTTGTATTTATATTGTCATTATCACTGTCATTGATGACATCTTCTGATGTAGCAACATGAAACTCTGAGACACCCTTGATATTTTGAATTTGAAGTAAGATGCTCTCTACTTTTATTTTATATTCCACCTCTACATTGAAGGTAATAATGACTTTCATTTTGGCATATGATTTCTGAAATGAAAAACAATTCTAATAGAGTAAGGGTTAAAAAGTTAGTTTGTATCTGTTTCCAATACAGATTCAGTTTCTGTATCTGAAACAGAAACATGTAGCTATTTAATTAAAAATAGAATTAGGGCCACCCAATCTATTCAAATCAAGTAAAATAAACTGCATATTTCTTTTCCAGATATACCAAAACTGTATCTGTATCTGAAATGGATACAACCTTAAAGCATAGGATTTTTACAAGGCAAAGTCTCATCTAAGTCTGCTTTTTTTCTTCTCCTCCTTCTCAGGACAAGTTCAAAATATCATTATAACTCAGTCATTTCTCACCGGATTTGAACAAAATTTTCAGAGATGAGTTATAATGATAAAAGGCAACTTTTGATAAATATTTAGTTGTATATGCTACCCTGATTTTCAGGAATAATTATTTTTCATTTCTTAGTTTTAATCTCTGGTGTATCCATATTGTCACTGTCATATATTTGTAAACATCCTAAAGCTAACCTCTAAAAATTTGTCCCTTTGTCCAAACTGTTTTGTCAAGCTCTGAGCCTCATCCAGGAAGGATTCCTTCCTTGTTTAAATTCAAAATGCAACCTTAATGATATGATTAAAAATAGATTTCTGAGATTGAGAATGTGCATTAGAATATTTGTTTTGTTTCTTCATAATTAACTGCATAGTGTTGTTTCATGTGTTGGATAATATTTGTTGAGTATTTTCCACAAACTTGACACTGCTTCTTTTCTCCCTTATGAAGATGTCTCACATGCCATTTGCGATGTTCTGGTGCTCCAAATGCTTTATCACAATGAGGGCATTGGTAGGGCTTTAACTTGAGATGCACTGTGTTGATGTGACACCTGAGACGATATTTGGTTGCAAATGCCTTAGAGCAAAGATGGCATAAACATGGACGATATCCCTCATGAACCATTCTAATATGAAAATTTCTTCTAACTCTTGTTGTAAAATGTTTACCACATATATGACAATCAGCAGGATGCTTCTTTTGTTTTCGTGCTTTTCTCATGAACATGTGCTGTTTTGCAACATGAGTAAGCAATTCCATTTTTGTTGTATATTCAGTACTACAATACCTACAAATTCCTACACTACCATCAAATCCCTCATTACAAGTTTCCAAATGTTTCTCCATAATGCTTTTTCTGTCATCACAACGCCTAAATTTAAATTCACATAAAACACATCGTAAATGAATCATGTGGTTAATCTCTTTCCAGTGTTTTAACATGTCATCTTCACAATCAAACTTTTCACCACAGTGGACACAATACATGTCACCACTTCTATGAACCTCCATCATATGTGACTTAAACATGACCGAATCATCAAAGGACATACCACAAATGTCACATTGCAAAATAGACCTCATCTGATCACTATGAATAAACTTATAATGAGATATTAAATCATCTACCAGCTTGAAATCTTCTTTACATATAGTGCAACAAGAATTGTCTTTTCCACTAGAACAGAATTTTTCATGTATTTCAAAATCTTCCTCATTAACAAAGTTAAGGCAAATCTTATGAAATTTCTTTTGATGTACTTTCATGTGTACTAGGAGTAAATTTAATTTTTCAAATGGTTCATTACAAATTTCACATTTCATCTCAGAATATTTTCGATGGAACATTTTATGAATTGTAATCTCACTATCATACCTGCTCTTACAAACAGGGCAATATGTTCCATAAGAATGGTCTTTTAGAAAATGTCTTGAAACATAACCTTTGTCATATGAAAAGTAATCACATCTCTGACAATTAAAACTAATGTATTTGTAATGTGATGCTTCAAAATGTCTATTCAAATCTGGTAAACTTGAAAAGGACCGTGTACATGAATAACAAACTAGCATCCTGTCTTCACTTTCATCATGCTTTAGCACTTGGTGAGTTTGAAGTTGATTTTGATCTCTGAATATCATATCACAGTTTGGACAATTTACAATGTCTAAATTATGCATGGCTTTCATATGCTCTGAAAGATCATTTTCACTCTCAGACTGCAGCTGACAAAAAAGGCAATTATAGAATAACTTATAATTTGAACTCTTTTTACTCTGAGAAGATTGGGTTAAAATGCCACTTGTATTTGTATTCTTCTTGCACACTTCCACTTCATCATTTGTTGTTTCAGACTTCCTTTTCTTTGACTCAGTTGAGGATTTTATATTCTTAGTTTTGATCTTCTTTGCTTTACTATTAAAACACAACTTTTTCTTTTTATGCTCCTCATATTCTGTTCTTGATACAAACTGAAGACATTGTCGGTGCATAATTTTATCATGAATCAGACTCATATGATCTTGCAACTTTTCTAATTCTGTAAAAGTTTTACTACAATTGGCACAGTTCATATTATTGTATTTTTTGTGAAATTCTACATGTAACTTAATATGTGGCTCTACATGTACATTACAAATAGAACAAAATTTTCCAAAGGAATGTTCAGATCTATAATGCAACCTAAATTGTCCAAAATCAAATGATTTATATCCACATAATCCACAATTGTATCTTTTACTTTGGTTATGCATGATTTCAAAGTGCTTTTGTAAATCACTGTTTCTAGTATACCTTCTTTTGCAAATAATACAATACCTTTTATTTTCTGAATTTAAGCCATGAGCAACTGTAGAATGTATATAAAGGTGGTCTTCATTTTTGAACACCTTGTTACACTCATTACAAGTAGAAACTAGATTCACATGTTCTGTTTTCTTATGATATTCATTCTCATCTTCTTTATAAGTCACAAAGTCACAATGAAAACAGTGGTAAGTAATTTTACCTTGGCTCATTTCTGAATCTTTATCATGATCTTTAACATCATCAGCCTGTCCTAAATTTAGGATTGATATTATCACAGGATTCTGTCTCTTACCCTTCCCACAAGAATTTCTATGATCCTCATAATTTTCCATGCTTATAAAACTAAAGCAAAATGTATGCAGTAACTTTTCATGAACAAGTTTCATATGATCTTCTAGTGATTGTAATTGGCTGCATTCCTTTCCACAATCATGACATTTGTTGTTTCCGTATCTCTCATGAAATTGTAAATGGAATTGCACATTTACATCCTTTGTTTGGCAAACATTGCAAAATTTTAATTCCTGATGCTTGGTCCAATAATGTTTCTTAAGAAAATCTAGTTCAAATGTTGTATATTCACAATGCAAACAATTAAAACTTTTTAATCTTAAATGTATATTTTCAAAGTGTTTCCTCAGATCCCCTCTCCTTGACCAAATTTTGTCATTATCACACAAAACACAAACTTTGTTCCTACCAGCAGCTTTTTCATGACTACAATTGATATGAGTTTGAAGATGATCTTCACTAGGAAATAATTCATCACATTCATCACACATAAGAAAGTTTCCAGGATGTGCAGACTTTATATGATCAAACATGTCAGATTCAGATTCCATTATATGTGTACACTGAAAGCAATGAAATTGCATTTTGTACTCAAACTCTTTGGAATTAACTTCAGACTCAATTTCAATTTTTTCAGATAAGGCATTGCTTTCAACTTCACTTACTAATATGTTACACGGCATGTGTAAAGTCTTGTTGGACTTATATGTTTCTTTTTTCTGCCCTTGACTAAAATGTACAAAGCTAATGGTTTTTGGATCAAGAATTTTCTCATGAAATTCTTTCATATGGTATTCTAATGAATCTAAATTTTCAAATTCTTTGTCACATTCTTTACAATTTGTGTTTTTGTATCTATTATGAAAGTTACTATGCAATTTAATATTCTTCAGTACAGGTTTTTGACATTGATCACAGTATTGACCTTGTGAATGCTGACCACTGCAATGTTTTTTGTAGTTGAACCATTCAAATGTAGAATAATCACATTTTCCATATACACAATTAAAACTCTTATACCTATGATGCCTTGAATGAAAGTGCTTCTTAAAATCGTATCTGTTTTTGTGGACTTTATCACAAGTAACACACAATTGTTTTCCCTTAGTATGAAAAATGTTATAATGTGTTTGGGTGATATCATCATCTTGGAAAAACTTCTTACACACTTTACATTGTGAATATTCATTGGGGTGCTTTTCCACAATATGGTTCTCTATGTCATTTTCAATTTCTGAACTAAGATGACAAAATAAGCAATGATATTTGATTTCAAATTCAAATGCATCACCTTTTGGTTGTTCAATTTCATTTTGAATCAGAGAATTATCCACTGTCTCTTCACCTAGATTTTCTGCTGTGTCCTGTGGTTGTTCAAGTTCATTTTGAATCAAAGAATTATCTGTTGTTTCCTCACCTTCACCACCCAAATTATCTGCTATGACCTGGCTTTCATCACCATAATCATCCTTTAATGTATTCATATCATTTTGATCTTCTTTGTCTTCAATTTCATTAGACATAAAGTTGTTATATATGTCTCCTGCTGGAATATTTGCTGAAACTTTAAATGTCTTGCCAGACTTCCTTGCAGGAGTTTGGTTGTCTCTTTCTTTGCCATGGTAAGAAGTACCATGTTTCTTAAAGTTAAGCCATTCAAATGTTGAGTAATCACAATGTACACAATTAAAACTCATATACCTATGATGTCTTGCATTAAAGTGTTTCCTAAAATCATATCTGTTTTTATGAACTTTATTACAGATGGTACACAATTGCACTCCCTTAGAGTGAATAAGGTTATAATGCGTATGGGCATGATCATCATCTTGAAAGTATTTCTTACAAATCTTACATTTTGAATATTCATTTCCATGTTTCTTTTCTATATGACTCTCTATTTCCACTTCCACATCTGAACAAACATCGCAAAATATACAGTGGTACTTGATTTGAAATTCAATTATGTCACTTTCTTGTTCTGCTTCACTTTTCTTTTGATTCAAATCACTGTTCATCAAATTTTCATTGAACTTTTTTTCCATATCATCATTTTCATCATTCCTATCACTATCCTCTTCAATTACTGTCTTATCTTCAATTTTTGTAGACAAAAGAGGGTCATAATTTTCTTTTTGAGATAATTTTGCTGAATCATTGACTGCCTGTCCAGATCTCCTTCGCTGGAATGTATTACTTTGCTCATTTCCTGCTTGAGCTGCAAATTTTATATCTATAAAATTACAAGATTCATGATCTAAAATTTTATGATGATCCTCTTTCATATGTGTTTCTAGAGATTCTAAATCTCCAAAAGTTCTACTGCAATCACTGCAACTAGTATCCTCATGTTGATTATGATAGTCTCTGTGTAATTTGATATGTATTTTCAAATCTTTCTGGCATACATTGCAATAGTGTCCTGAAGCATGTGTAGATAAACAATGCCTTTTATAACTCATCCATTCAAATGAAGAGTAATTGCATTGTAAACAATTGTAGCTCATATAATTATGATGTTTTGCATTAAAATGTTTCCTGAAATCATATCTATTTTTCCAAACTTTATCACAGATAGTGCACAATTGTGTAGCTTTAGAATGAACAATGTTATAATGCGTTTGAACATGCTCATTATCTTTGAAATATTTTTTGCATATTTGGCACTGAGCATACTCATAATCATGTGTTTCCACAATATGTCTTTCAATTTCAGCTTCTACTTCTGAAGAAGTATAACAAAACAAACAATGAAACCTATTATCATACTCAATATCATCACTTCTGGGATGTTCACTATATTGTCTTGCTTTTAGATTTGATCTGATTTCTTTTCTTGATTTTTCTTGAACATCTTTCTCATTTATTGCTTCATTTTCCAATTCATTTTCAGGAAACCATTCATCATTGGCTTCAAGTTTAATATTTTCTGCTTCAAAGGTATCATCATACACATTTTCCGTTTCCATAGATTCTTTAAAGAAATTATCATCTTCATTTGTACCCATATTATCATTATCATAGTCATCGATGAGATCTTCTGATGTAGCTACATGAAACTCTGAGACACCCTTAATATTTTGAATTTGAAGTAAGATGTTATCTACTTTTATTTTATATTCTACCTCTACGTTGAAGGTGATAATGACTTTCATTTTGGCATTTGATTTCTGAAATGAAAATTAATCATGTTAAATATGTCTAAACAAGAAATTACGTTTATAAACACTTTATATCTTTATTAATAATATAGTAACATACAGCAGTCTTATTGATATCTAAGTACATAAATTATTTGAACAGTATTAAAGTTAGGGAAGCTAATAAGGAAAAATTGATTTTTAACTTGTTTTTAAATACAGTCAAAGACGGATGTAGCGACCTCACAATGGATATAGCCATGTTGCTATATCCGTCATTATGTAGTAAAGTTGCAAAAGTGTCGCTATATCCGTCGTCGAATTTGGCACTATATCCGTCTTGGCCCCAAAAATGGCGTGACGCTGTATCCATCTTCTAATGTATTTTGAAAAGCTGATTTCACCAAATTGATCCTTAATATCCAAATTAATTCCTATGTAAATTTCATGAAATTGTGGCATTGCTAAAAAAATAACAAGTAAAGCCTTCATTTTCCTAAAAACTGTGTGATTTTAGAAGGATTACAAGAGGTAACCAAACGATTGGAGATTAGTGATTACGGATATTATACAGCATGAAACTAATAATCATAACTCAATTACAAACATCACTTTAAAGACTTAGATTTGACTGAACTTAGGCTGTGTTTCTGTTAAGAATTTTTAGAAATATTGCCGGGGAAACATTGCCGCGGCAACTAAAATTGTAATTCTGGGAAAGTTGATACTGTCAAATAAAAGTAAAAATAATACAAAATATTTGATTCTGAGCTAACAACTAATAATTACTGCAAAGGAGAGTAGAATTTTTGATGACATCAAAAAATATTTTGCTGCCGCGGCAATGTTTTCTTGGTAACATTTCCAGAAGTTTTTCAACTGAAACAAAGCCTTAAAATTACTATTACTAATATCAATTCTGGAAATATGAGGTATCACAGCGGACTTTGGCAATTATGATTTTTGCGTAATTTTGAGAAAACATTTTAAATTTTCTGTTATGTAGTAAATCCATGAAAAATGCTACATTTAAACTCAATTTCCGTATAGGTGAAAAGAGATAATTGAATAATTATTTTTGCTAATGAAAGATTAAATTAAACTAAAATTTACAAGGGTGGCCTTCAATATCTTAAAATTTCTAATAATTGCCAAAGTCTGCTGGAACACCTCATTGAACATTGGTGTCAATTCACTTCAGGAATTAAAACGAAGTTCTTCCTTTCTAATTTGCTAGAAATGAAAATGTGTTTAACTTAACTAATTATAATGGTTGATCTTTTGGCATAAACAAAAGAATTTTTGATATATATATTTTGTGACCTTAATATTAAGTATTGAAGCACCATGCTTAAAGCTGCTTCTTAGAAACACCATAACCATAAACACTTTACTGCTTTCTTTTTATCTACTTTTAAGCCTATAAAAACCACTACAATGAAAAATCGACTTTCTCAAATTCAACCACCAACCCCCTAGTTGTTTTTCATATGCCAAAAGATCACCTTGTAATTAAATGGAATTTCAT
>JAOWAT010298842.1:0-36517 GCA_028571025.1 Longipedia americana
ACCTGTCTTCCCTTCGCTAAATCTCCCGCTTCAACTCCTCTACCTCTCCCAGTTTCTCGCCCATCAGCTTCTCCCCCCTCTTCTCACTCAGCTTCATATAATACAACGACAACTCCTGATACTTCTTCAGCATCAATTACATACCAATCTCATAAACTTCGTCCCTGTACGGACACTTTCTCTTAAAATATTCCACGAATATCTGGTATTCTTTTATCAGCTATGATATCGTTTTCAAATCTCCCTGTTTTATCTTCCTATCCACTGTACCATTGTACTCCCTATTAAAAAATCTTTATATCTACCGACTGTTGTGTTTTCTCAACTCCCCTTCTAATTTCTTGCATCTCTTGCCTATCAGCTCACTCAATCTCTACAGACATTCATCCACCATCGAACACGACATCCTGTCCTCACTCACTCTCCTCCTTAACTCCTCGCTGACCTCAGCAACCATATTCCCCCGTAACTAACCTATCTACTTCCGACATTTAGGAACCGTTAGGGTGTACTGTCCCAACATCCCCACCATCTTTGTGCTGCCACCAATCGTTGTGGTGTCCCCCGTTATTTTCTTGCCAAACTCGCAAATGTGTCCGAATATCTCGGACACCCTTCCCTCAATTTCGTCCACCACTCCTTCACATTCTTTCTTCATCAGGGCGTCCCATCCAGTCTCAATCATCTTTAGCATCTTACCATCCTACTTCTCACTTCTGCCCAATTTATTAACCCCTCCAACATAACTCTTCAACAATTCACATAATCCATCTCCACTGATCTCCCTGCCTCTCAGCTTCTTCGCTTGTAAATTATCACTCACAAACCTACGAAAATCTATTACCTGTTCTACAAACTCTGCACGCATATCCTACAACTTCATCTACGATAAACCTTGTAATTTCTGTTCATCGATCAACGGTCTCTTAAATGTCCGACAATACTTACGCCTAAATGATCTCTCTACTGCCCTACGAATCTTGTTACGAGTTATCATTTATAGATCCCTCGATTTTTAAACACTTGCCGACTACTTCTGGTATTCGAGGGACGCCTATAAGTATTACTGATCAGTAATTGATTTATTGTTCTTATCGACCAACTATAGGGAAAAATCTCTCAAAACCCAACAGAAATCAGGAAAACTACCATTCTCCGAACTTTTGTCATTTCCCTCAGTCTCCGGATTTACCCCCTCCCTTTCCAAACTCTCCCCCAGCCTAACCAACACTCCCAGACGATCAATCGCACTTTCATCAATACTGCCCACAGAATTATACATAAACCAAGAACACATCAGCATCGCAATCATCAATATTTTGTAATCGTGATCAATGTCCTCCTACGTGGACCCAATTCCTTCCGTATCCATCACCACCACGTTCATAATCTAACCTGACTTGTTTCTCATTATCAGAGGCTTTTTCCATATCCATATCCCTTTTGTCTTCGCATTCGTCGTACTCCCCACCTCAAAACCATGTCGACAGTTTAACAGGATCGTGTTCATCAGAAATGACTTTCCCGTCCGATAACCTCCACCAACACCAATTATCGATATTGGCTTCTTCAGACTCGACAGATATTCCAAAGCTTCCGCATTTATGCTGTACTCTAAAACTAAAATTGAAAGCTACCATTGCTCTAGCTCTCCCTGTATACCAATGGAATCGCTTTTTCAGTATGGTTGCCAGTGTCTGACATCATATATTGACCCGAAGGCGATTTTTTTTATTTGATCGATTATCTGTTCATATTCAGTACGCAAAAATTTAAATTTTGAGTAGGAAACGCACCGATTTATCATAAAATTCCTGGGCAAAATAAAAATACCTATAAACAACATAAAAAATTAGACCAATAGCAAAGGTGAGAGAATATTGAAAAACAGTGGCAAGTAAATGGTTAGCAACAGAATGATGTATAGCATAGGAATAAGCATCGGTCTCCTGACTGGATTCGCAACTCGTGACAACTACACTCTCACATTCATGGAGAAAATGTCTGCTCTTGAACAGGACTACCTCCAACTCAACAACGATATCAGTCGCAAGATCCAATCGGAAAAACTATAACTCGATCGCATGAAAAACTAGCTTAATCTCATCTAATCCAGATATTTAGCCTATAAAAGCAAACTGTTCCAGCAAAATCAATGAAACTTGTTCCCTCAATCTATATATAAATATCCTACTGTTTAGCTTCCAAATGCCACAACTATTGGCATTCATTTTCGCAGTGGGTATCTGGATATTCATTTAAAATCGCAAATTTGCTTTTTTTGTCTTAATCGCAAGTCCTGCCATTCTTTAATTTCAATAAGCCAAGGAAACCCAATTATAAATAATAAATCTACGTCAATTGCATCAGCCGCTGAATATCAACTATCAAATGAATCAAAAGCCTCTTCGCATCTTGTCGATTGCAAGTTCCCCAAGACTTTCCTTCCCATCGTAACTCCTAGGATTTCCCCTTTCTCCCGTAACCCGATCATAGATCAGGTCTCTCAAAACCCACTTCCGTTCCACCCTCCCATTCATCAAGACTCTTGGCATGTCCGCACCGCAAATTGGCGTCAACAAACAGTTCTTTATCATGCCAGACACCTTCAATTATAACAGACTTAGCAACAATCCCAAAATCATTTCCAGCCAACTCCGCAAATTCAACACCATCATAAACCCCAAATTCGAGCCAACCTAATCACACCATATAAGCAAAGACATTGAATTCTGCCTCAGCATACCCGACTCCCTCTATCATGTCGAAAGATACGAATCAATAAGAGTCGAATACCAGAACTAGAACGGAGAATACTTCGAGTAAGAACTCACCGGACTCAAAGCAAGAGTCTTCCAACACGAGTACGACCATCTCAACGGAGTCACCATCGATCAGATCGGCCAATCTTAGCTGAACTACTAAAAATATGTCGATAAAAAAGACATCAGAAAATTTAAAGAGCTGTTCCAAAAAGAAGACAATAACTTCTAATGAAACTCACCAAATAAACAAAATAAAACTGCACTGATTTATTACTGATTTATTAATTAACTAACCAACTAATTCATTCATTCATTAGTCCGTAAATATCCCCTACAATTCGCTCACGCGGAATAATAGAATCTGTGTCTAAAAATCGTCCCAATCACAATCATCCAAACTTATAAAAAGGATCGCTCTCATCAATCTTCCCGTATTTCTACTTTTCAATTCCAAAATCTCTGACTTCGTCCAGTTACCTCCAACATTAAAACCCGCAGTCATTCTCCTCTTCCAATCTCATTTTTCCCCCATACACCAAACATACCTTCGACCAAAACTAGTTCTCCTTGCCCCCGTTTTGATCCTTTTCCTTATTCTTATCTTAGATCGCCTCCTCCTTCTCCCCATTCTCAACCTCTTTAAAAAAACAATGTCCTAAAATCTCTCTAAATCCACCCTTTCTCCCCAACCTCTCACCCTCCTCCACCAACAATCTACTCACCAAGTCGCACGCATTCTCATCGATATCCCTCAGCTTTTTCAGCTTGTCCTTGTCCAATCCTTCAATTATATCTAAAAAAATTATAATATGGAGTACCTTATTTTATATGGCTGTTGCTGTTCCCATATCCAAACGGAGAACACCCCACAATCAGCTCATAGACCAACACTCCAAAACTGTAATGGTCAAACTAGTATCCGTATCCTGCCCGCTTCGTTTCTTCCGAAATTAACTCCATCTTCAGGACCTAGGGTGGCATGGCATGCACAGTCCCGCAGATAGTATAAGTCCGACCGTTCTTCCCAATCCTTTTTGCCTTGCCCATATCTACCATTCTCACTCTTCCAAACCCATCTACCAAAAAATTAGACGCTTTCACATCACGATATATCCATCCTTCGTTGTGCATCTCCTACAAAATCATCCCAATTTGGCCCAGAACCAATTTCGCAAATCGAACTCCGAACCGATTGCCGTCGATCATCTGCAACAATTTATGCAATGGCAATCCTTACACGGTTTCCAACATCATATATATACATTCTGCGTCCTGAAAAGTTTTTAATATATGGTTAATATTCGGAGCAAACCTTTTTTCTGTAAAATGCAAAAGAGCCTACTTCTCATTCTTGACGTGCTATATCGCTTTTGCATCTTTGAAAGCCTCTTTCTTCATTGCCTTAATGACAACCAACTCTGATTGTTAAACTGGATTGCGAGCTAGATACACCTTCGTCAACCCTCCATGCGTGGTGTCCAATGTCTAAATGATCTCAAAGTCTGAAAATTGTATGCTTTGTTCTTTGAGTTTCTCTAACATTCTTTTTTTTAAATTAACTCAAACTATTATTTTTTAATTCATGAGAATAGGAATTTCAAAGAGTATCGAAAAGCAGGCTAAACATATAAAAAAGTTCATATTTGTGTTTTAAAAGAATAATATAAAATATTGCCTTAGATGCAACTCGATATATTCTGATAAAATATGCTTCGCTATTAAACACAGATTTCACTTTAAATGATTAATAAAAGAGATCAAAAGTCATAATTTATCAAAGTATCCAAAATCCCAACGAAATTATGGAAGAAGCGTCCGAATTCAAAAAGCCCAACGTGGCTCTCATCTGTCCCAGCGGGAATAAGTGTAGAATGATATGTGTTTCTGCCCCCTGTTAGTACAACTCCCTCATCTGTTTCCAAGATTCATGCAAATAATGCGAAAGCAATCACCGACAATGCTAATGTTACCGATCAGACTCGCTCGTCTAACAACTCGTATCTAAACGCAAAAGAATCACTCAGGAAGTCTAGAAAACCATCAAAACCATGGAAAAGGTATATGATTAGGCCATTGAGAGATTATCAATGGACAAATAAGAACTCAACAACCAAATGGAACTCTTCGGTCTCAACGATGTCGAAGCGAAGTTCCTGAGGTTGGTTGAAGACGGAGCCCTTTCAGAATTAAGAGGAAAATTAACCTCCAAAGTGGTTGAAAACATAGCCATTCAAACTGAATTCACCGCCACGGAAGAAAACGTCCTGAGGTTTTGGTAGAGAAGAAAGAAGTAATTCTAGAAACTGTTCAACAAGTTTAAGGATATGACCACCAAAAAGTACGTCAGATTTGAATCAAAAGTTACCGAAAACATCGAAGTTATCGAGGGTTTCTTCGAACAACCAATCGCCTAGTTTAAACTCCTCTACAGAGCCTCCTAAAACAACTTCTCCGCCCACAAGTTCCATCAGCTATGTGACGGCAAAAAAGAGACCATCGTCCTAGCAAAAACCTAGTTCGGGAAAGTGATCGGGGGATACGCCCCGTACCCCTGGAACTCTTCTTCAAACTACGTTCAGGACTACGAAAGAAAGTGTTTCATATTCTCAGTAACCCTCGAAGAGAAGTTCACCAATAGCAACACCCAATACGGAATGTACGGAAACGCCTCATATGGGCCCACATGGGGTGGTGGCCATGATTTCTACATTGCCGACAACTCTGCCAATTCCACCAACACCTCCTACTTTAACCTAGGACACTCCTATAATTGTCAGGGAAAGTACGTCAACGGTGCCCACTAAACCCACAAGGCATTCACTGGGTCATAGGCCGGAAACTATTATTCCAAAATCACCGAGTGGGAAGTCTTCCAAATCGAATGGCTCTGATTAATTGTTCCATCTTCAGTTTATCAGCAAATAGCTATAGTTTTAATATATTTTCTATTCCCTTTATCCTCTGCCACTTCCTAAGGGAGAAGTCCAATAAGTCAACAAAAACGACTCCTTCAAAATAATAATAATAATATTAATATCATTGTTCTAAACAATGTGATCTCCTTTAAAATAAAACAACCAGAAATGCGAACTGAATAAACATAAACTTAGGATAACCAGAAATGTGAACTGAATAAATATAGACTGTAAGACCCTAAAATATTCTCCAAATTATATAATATATATAGAACTTGTGAAACCAAACGCCTAGTAACAATCCAGCGAATCAGCGACGAATGAACACACACAACTCCAAATTTCATCGACAACTCTAGCTAAAACAACTCCACACAATCATCACCAAATCCGTAAATGCCTAGCAAATCCTCCTCTCCCCAAATCTCCATCAACTCCCACAAATATAATGCTTTCTCCTCACCACCTCCATGTTCTACCGATAAGCCGAACAAAAAACACTCAAACTGCTCTAACTCACACAGTCACAACAACTCGTCTCATCCGAACCCTGTCCCCAAGAATCATAGAATAATCAGAAACAACAGTAAAAAATACTACCCTCCCAATAGGGAAAAAAATAGTAAAACCCCAGCAATCAGACCTTCCACCAACACAAAATCAACAAAGATCGAATCACCTGTTGGCTAATTTTCTCACTCTACAAACAAGGAAAACACTAACTCTGCTAAAAATATCTCAACTCGCTCTCACAATAATACCTATAAAAAATAAAATAGTGTCTCTTCACCGAAAAATAACAAAATCTTAACATCCGCAAATCTCATTATCTCCTCCACAAGGAAAACTGCAAGCAACTGCGGTAAACATACTAGCATCTGCTACAGAAAGCCACCTTCGACAACTATTTTAAAAAACCCAACGTTCCTGTGTACCTGGTCTCTACCAAATGGATTTAAATCTTCTACGATTTCGTACTCTCTGTACAAACCGACTAGAACTTAGTCCTATCAGGATAATCTAGAAACACAAACTAACAACCACTTCCGCCAGTCGACAACCGACCCATCGCGTAACTAATGTCCCTAGTCGACTCCTAGCCCAAATACCACAACTACAACTACCAAATCCGACCCTAGTGCTGCTAAAACGAACATTACAAAATTCTCCCATACTAGGCCTGGAAATTCATATAGTAGAAATTCGGAGGCATCGAATTAAAAAGATTCACAACCCCGTAAAAAAATCCCACCTGTTAAGTTTTATATCGAAAATTGTCAATCATCATCGTTCAAAATCGATATGTCATCGCCAACAACATCCAACTCCTCGCCTCCAAATTCTAATCCATCAAATCCGTCATATAAAGACTCAAACGTATCCTCCTACAGTACCAACTCGTGCCCTTCGATCTCCTCGACCAAAAGACCACTGCATGGTAAACTTTCGTAGCCAAACGGTGCCCCGAACATGAATTCGTCAGCATTCTCCAAAAATAGTACCAATAGAATTCTGAAAATCAAGAAAATGTAACCGATCCCCTCCTTATCGACTAGTAGCTCGATGACATTAAAAAAATACCCTCGGACAGCAATACCATATAGCAATCCTAAATATACACCTCCGGGGACCTACTCGTCTTCAACCTCTCCAAAAAATCAGCTAACAGCACTCAGTCCATCTTTCGATAAGTCTAGTAACTCTAAACCCTCTTTGACGATCTCCCAAAAACCGAAAACCCCCAACAATATAAAAATACTCTCAAATAGTAGAATCTCATCGCTTAGCTTATCGCCAAATATAAAACCACAAAAAGAACCTACCTCTATTCCGACCTCATCGCTAGGGGAGGAGGAAAAGTTGGTTTATAAAATCTAGGAAACACCTGCTACATGAACTCTGCCCTTCAATGCATCTTCCGCATCGACGCCTTGAGCTAGTTCCTACTTCAAAATAAGCACATTAAAGATGTAAACCCCAACAACGTCCTCTCCTCCGAAGGCCATCTCGCATTCGCCTATGCATAACTCCTTAAAGACTACTACAGCACCAATCGCAGATCTCTCTAGCCAATTCCAATTTTAAGAATAATCGCTAAAAATCCGCAATTTCGGGGCCATAACCATCAAGACAGTCAGTAATTTCTCAACTATTTCCTCGACAAACTTCATTAAGATCTCAACAGAGTCAAGAACAAACCTTACCTAGAAGACGTCGAGTCTGACGGAAGGCCTGACTAAGTTGTCAGCAAATTAAGTTGGGATAACTATCTAAAAAGAAACCAAAGTTTTGTCGCTGAGAATTTGACGGGACAATACCGGTCTTAGATCCGATGTCCCGACTGTTAAAAGATATCAATAACCTTCGATCCTTTCATGTCAGTGACCCTTCCTTTCCCGAAGTAGTAAAAAACTACAGAAGTGACAGGTTATTATCAAACCCCGGATGGTTAATTCCGAAAGGTAGATTCAAACCCAAAATCGTCCGTTTCCTCTCTAGAGTTTCTCGAAAAAACCTTCTACGTTAAAGTTCACCCGACTAACCTCTACGAAAAAAAACCTACTTCCGGATGGAATCTCTCCTACTCAATTTATAAAAACATCAAATAGCGTGGCATCCTCCTATTCTACCCCCAATTCTCATAGTAACACCGTGTACAACTCGACATACAAATAGTAAACAAAAATAAAGAACTGTAATCATTTAACCGGCGAGTCTATGTCCAACAAGTTCTCGACTAGAGTCAGCTCAGGGACCAAATCTATCGAATCATCAAAAAACCCATTCTGAAGGCTCTTAAAAGACTCGAATAATTTTCGTAATAAAATGACAACGATGGCAACAAATATATGGAAATGTGTCGATAAGGTGACTTTCTCGAGTTTCTCCATTAACTCCCGGAGTTCCCATGGGACAGTGAAACCTAAGAATCAAATTCATCGACAAAAGGTCAGAGACCAAAGCCTGACTTCAAAAAATACACGATCCAAGTGCAAATAAACCGTAAAACCCCAACACTTACCTTCCTTTCCGCTATAAAGTTCAACGTCTCCTCGGGTTAGTACTCCCCAAAATAAACATTCAAAACCCGCTCAATCCACTAACCTCTCACCATTCCCTCCCTAATCAAATCCTTCAACTAACCCTAACAACTCACTGAGGATAACGCCTGGTACTGTAGCAAATGCAAAGATCACAAACTCGCATAAAAAATTATGTCGATCTACCGTGTCCCCAAATTCCTCATCCTTCACCTCAAAAGGTTCAATCATCGCGGAGGAAGATACGTTATCTACGGCGAAAAAGTCAAAACACCGGTCATTTTCTCTGACTTTGAGGTCATCAACGGATATAAGTATTAAATGCTGGGCGTTGTCAACCACTTCGGATCACTGAGTTTTGGGCATTACACTGCATACGTAAAAAAATAGGACCAAAAGTGGTACTATTTCGATGACGAATCCGTGAAAAGAAGAAAAGTCGACGGTGACAATGCATACTTAGTCGTCTACAAAATGGTCGAAAAATAATTAAAATAATAGCAGTAATAGCAACAAAGGTCATAAAGTAAACAAGAACACGCAGAATAAACGACCTTGTGACTTCATGTTGTATCTACCTTTATCTTATCATCCTAACTCTTTCACAGTAAAGTTAAATAGAAAATCAGAATCATCATTAAATATTAAGAGAAAAATGCACTCCTCTCACCCCTAAAAATTTACCTTTCAAATAAACAAACTCACTTCTTCTTCTCCATCAGTCTAGCCAACTTACTCTCAACATCTGTATCCAAAGCTAACATATCTTTAATCTTCATTTTCTCCTTCCCATCTCCCCCAACATCTTCATATCCACCCATCATACTAATCCCCTATATGTCCATTAGTATTCCGCGATCATTCCCGTGAAGATGCTCCTCTTACTCTGATCCCAAATAATGGTTATCGTTATTGTCGTTTTCTTATATGTCCTACCCCTCGTAACGGTAGTTATCTTCAGTCGGCATCTCGTCCAGTATTCTGATCGTCTGATCGTTTTCTTAGCCTCCATGTCTGTTATCACTAACATTGGACTCCCTCTAATTCTTCACGCTTTTCTCAGTATTAATGTCAATATCGAACCCGATCACCTCATCTGTAAACACCACTCCATAAGAATTTCTCTTTATCCACGGGGCATCTGGTCTAGCCTACGTCGAATTCATACTTAATTCCTCCAGCACTCTACTCACAAAATCGAAGTGAATCTCAGGTGGCGACACAGTCGGCAAACAAAACGACAGTCTAAACTTATAAACTTTTCCTCTCTACCTATGACTCTTAGCACAGTCTCCCTTGCTTATCTCCTACCCAACCATGTACTCCACCTCCGGAAATATAGAACTCAACCGATTCGCGGTTGGAAACGGAGTTATTTCCAATGTCCTATTCCTTTCCTGGTTCAAAAACTTGTCGTTGTCCCCCCGATGCTTGACCTTTCCACAATTCCAATCAGTGGATTAACCCTCTATCAACATCAGGCTAAACAATTCATCAAACCCACGGTATCCCCCCAGCCTTTTCTTAGCGCTCTATAAATTCCCCAGCATCAGGTCACAAACTCCAATATTATACTCTATCTCCTACCCGCTATAGCTGTTGTTCTCGAGTTTATCGGCACTTGTGTCCAAATAATCCTTTCCGATGTGCCCTTGGTTACCCCTCGGACTGTCCCTATTTTCCCCCTCCAGAAAGAGCAATTCTTTATTCAAACTTTTGATGGTCTTGGACTGCATAAACAACCTCAAAGCATCCTCATACCTCTCGGCTAAGAAAGACAACAATCCCCTGTAAAACAGCATATCTCCCTTCTTAAATACGTAACCTTCACTGACCGACAACCCCTCCACACACGCAATCTTCTTTAACGCTTCGTCCAAATTGGTTCTCTATCCCTTCGAAGCTTCCTTTAAACTTGACAAACAACAAAAATCATACTTTATCACACCATCTCCCATCTCCATCATCCTCTACATATCTTTTAAACACATGTTCAACTCCTTTAGCATCAAATAACATTTCAACCTCTCCAATAATGTCTCGTCTATATATATCAAATCCACATCTTACAATTTTTATCCACATTTGGACTGTAGTTGTATGCTTTCACCGCATCCTCGCAAGCCCCTATTGAAAACAACAACCTCCCTGCCACAGTGTGAATTTCGCTATCCAACGGTTTGCAAGATATGTAGGTCTGTAAATCTTGAAAAGCCTTCTTCTTATCTCCAAACAGCAAATAACACTTCGCCCTGCCCAGATATACCTCCAAAATCTACTTTTCTCTTTCGGGCTAATCGACATCCCCCAAATTGCACCCATGCGGATTACTCTCCTTTTCTTTCTGATTTTCCTTCAAATCCTTCATTAGTGAAACAACGTTGTTAAAATCACCCAAAGTCTCTCTATACTTACCCATCACGGCCTTTATCAACGCTCTCAAGTAAAAATGTCTCATCACATGGTCATCAGACTTGTCAATTGCCTTCTCCACATACCCCATCGCACCCTCCATATACCGCATTACCTCCTTACTTGGATTCACCCTTTGACTCCCCTTGCACTTGTGCTATCCTCTCTACTTCTACCTTACTCTCTCCCTCTACATCTGCCCCAACAAACCACCTAATCCATACAGCAAACAACTCCCCAAGTAGTAACTATTGCTATTACCTCCGTCTTCCTTTTCGATCGCCTTTTCGATCTCCTCCAATCCCATCTTCAACAATTCCACCCCCTACTCCACTTTTCTCATCCTTCTCCTGCTCTCATTCGCATTATTGCCATGGTAATCGCCCATTAACCCATATATCCTGTTAAACTCGCAAACATAACTCAAACCGATGTATATGTTTGGATCGGGGAAAGCTTTCCTCAGTGCTAAAGCCTCTGTGAACCGTGCTCTTGCTTCCTAAAAGCTGTTCCCCTGACAAGCAACAATCCCCTCCAAAACTCTCTGATTATACTAACTGGCCTCCTCCAACCGACCATCCTGTGTCTTTGCCAGGACCTTCAAATCATTAATAGCGTTCATAAACCGGTACTGACAAAAGTGCCCGTACGCCCTAAACCCGTATATCAAGGGTTTCAACTGTTCAGATACATGCTCCTTCCTCAACAAGACATTCATACTTTATATCCCCCTCTTAAACTTTTTTTTCATTATAAACGTACAACCCTAAGTAAACACTCTCAATTTTTATAACACCTTCATGTCCACTTACAACGTTACCGCTCTCTACAAATTATACCCTGCACCGTAGTAATCACCCATCTCGATCTTCAGCTTCGATATCTCATACAGTGCCTTCGTCGTCGCCTTCCGTGAGCTGTTATACTTTATCGCCTGCTAATACGACAATATCGCATCATTATAGTTGTGACCCTTCACAAATGCCTGACCCTTGAATAAGTACGCTTATGAGTTTCGAGGATTACGACTTATTATCATATTCAAATCTCTCACCGCCTCCGATATCTGATTACATTCGATGTATGTGATGGCCCTCTTCAAAAGTATCTCTTCATCAACAACGGTGGTCTGCCTTTATTTTTCTCCACCTCTCAGTCCCAGCACCTCTCCATACATCCTTACAGCCTCGGCATACTCCCCCACACACCTCAAACAATCTGCCTTATAGACATATCCTTGCAGGTTATTAGGATCCAATCTCACACATTTGTTCAAGTCTTCAATGGCATCATAGTACCGTTTCTGCCTCATCAACAACTTTGCCCTCAATAAATACCCGTCGTAGTACTTGGGATACAGCGATAACCCCTGAGATAGTGTCAAAAGTCCCTATTCCACCATCCCTAACTTCTTGTAACATATCGACAGGAATAGATACACGTTCTTACGATAGTGATCATCCCTAGCTAACAACGACTTAAGTAAACCTATCGACCTCTAGTAGTCCTCAGTGTGAAACTTGCATACTCCCAGTAAGTACAACACTTATAGCTGTCCAGCACCTAAACCCTTCTCCTTAACACAACCATTATTACTACTATCTTTCCCCAACAACTCCTAAAATAGGCGACCAGCCCTCTAAAACCCATTGCCCTTCATTAACTTCTTGCCCTCCTCCAGTCCCCTCAACACTTGATGACTGTAGTACCCAGTAACATCCTTCTTCGAACTTGAAGAGTTCATCTTTTTGAAACTTTAATTTATGTGTGTATGTGCATGTGAACTTTAATTCGCTAATCCCACCTCATTTGCATTGATATTCCTGAGCATTGAATCGTTCAAATTCGACAGCTGATGCTATATGTGTTTCGCGTGTCGAGCGTTCGCTAAATTTGATATTGGTCTGTCCTCTAAGTGATTTCCATTTATTACTTTTATGCCTAAAAGGCGAACCCTCTTCTTTCCTCTTCAATCCCTGATGACTATCATGATAACTGGATATCATGTCCTTATTCAGCTGACTCGACATAGATGCAATTTTACCCCCGTTTGCATTGCCATTTCCGTTAACTTTCCTCAAAGAACTTATACTTTTTCCGCAACTATCGTTGCGATGTTTCCTCGATGATTTCTCTTTAGACTTCGATTCTGCACATCATAAATAAAAAAGGTTACTCTTCTTGGAATTGGATCTTACATTGGCCTGCAACACGACGTAACTCCCCAAAGACGGAGTCTGACACTTCCTCTAGTAATAACTTCCCTTTGCGTTACTTTCCCTCGCGTTCTACAACATTCCATACCCCCCAACACCGATTTTTCCACTATTCGCGTACTGCTGATAACTCTACATCGAACTATTATGCTTGCTGCGGTAACGGGCATCATCTCTGCTATTGTTACTCCCTATCCTTTATTTCGATCGAGATACATCCCTTTCCAATGACTTGTTCTTCGAACCATTCCTTTTCTGATGCTATTTGCTATGCTGATTATACATCCTTTTTTATTCTCTTTATGTCCGTATGATTAAGTGCGGATCTCACTTCCACCTATGCTATATGAAAAATTATTTATAACATTCAAGTTTAACCCTAACTACCATGCAAATCAATTCGCTCTCATAACAAACAACTATAAATAACAAATACCAAAGTAAGAATAAGCGACAAACATCAAAGTGAAAACAAATATATCAAATCTAATCCAACGACAAAGTCGTCACAGTCTACCACTCACCCATTTTTCTTAATCCATCTCATATATTTCTTGTACTTCGCACTATTTGCCATCATCTCTTTTTCATAAATTTCCTGTTCCGCTTTCCTCTCCTCCTAAAAGACCCTCCAATTGTCCTTAAGCCACAACTTCTTCTCGCAAAGCATCTGCTTCTATTTTTCCTCAACACCCTCCCATTTAGAGGGAGAGAGTCCCAATTTTTTTCGAGTCATTTCCATTTCGTCATCCCGAATATACTCCTACTTCTTGACCCAGTACTTCCAAATCCACCTCGCCTGCTCTTTCCCCCAAAAAAATGCGGTCAGCGGAAAAACAACAATCTTGACTATCAGCATATCCTGCCACCTCGGTTTTGACAATCCTCCTTGGATTTATATCTCCTTCTTCACCTCCTCTCGAATATCATCCTTATCCTTATAATCACTTAACTTCTTCAAGTCTTCCTTCGTAACCTCCTTATTCTTTCTTTTGTTTCCGTTAGCACCGGCAACCCTCTCCCCCTGCCTCCAATACCGCTCGTTTATCTAATCCTTGATCTTCACACTGCTCAGAATCTGTTCCACAGCACTTTCGTGCATCGAACTTCTCATCTTATACTGAAGCAAACTGACCAAACTGACAAACACAAACAAGACTAGGAAAGGATTCGTTTTTGGCATATAGACTGCCTTGTAATAACGATAGTACTGCTCTGCAGAATTGACGTCTGGATTCCTCAAATAGTAATCGTAGGCCTCCCGAGTATGCTCATTTGACAGGATTTCGTACGCATTGTTGATCGCCCTACATTCATAAGCCCAATTATATACTGGAATAACGCCGTCGTGTTGTCCCGTGACCTGTCAGGGTGATATTTTCTCGCCATCTGCCGAAACCCCTTCGATATCTACTCCTCCGTTGCCTACCTACTAATACACCAATCTTGTACTGTACAACCCCCAGTAACTAGTAGCAGTTGTTCGGGTGGCAATATAACTGTATATTTGACTCTACTCCCACAAACAAACCTAAGAATCCCACCGTCAGCAGTATCAAATTCGTTATCAACTCTCCTAATCTAAACATCCGTCAATCTTTCCGTTTTTATCGAGGCTGGGTATATAGGGGGGTTATTATCTTCGAGTTTTAAATGCAATCTCAACTAAAATCCCAAAATATCACTCAAAAAAAGCAATTTTGTTTTACTTTCCGACTTGCTATCTAAATCAATCATATATTATTTACCTCCAAATTTAATCACAAGAAAGAACTCCTCACTCGGTCACCTTACCATAATGCTCAACATATCCCAAAATTAATAAGTAAAACAGCATTCCACCTTCCACATCATTCCCTTCAACGCTGCACAATAGGTTTAGGAAGCGCAAGTCTCAAACTTTTTCAATACAACCATCGGCTAGGATGTCAGCATCAGTCTCCCAAAAAACCTCCTCAAAAACATTCCGAACTAGCAAAAATAAAAAAGTTAAAATTAGCCCTTCAAAATCGTCAGATCTTCCATTCAGGGACATTAACTCTACGGCAACTAACACAATCTCAATGTTGACGAACCGAAACTCCACCTTTACGAAGTCTATGCTCAACACATTAAACCCAATACCAAACGTGCGTAGTAGACTCAAAAAGGTCAGCCATTCGTCAAAACCCCGAAAACTGATGTCGAAATGGTTCTCCTTTAAAAAATTGACCACCTTACATAATGGTCTAAAAGTCCATATCCCATTCTGGACTTCGAAGGGCACATAGGAACTCTCAAAGAGCACTAACTGCTTCAAAAATATATCCATTAAAGTGTTTTTTAGGATTAAAAAGTAGAATAAACAACTAATTGCGTTGAAAAGAAAGTCCCAAAAATGGATATTGAAAAATGAAAAAAAGCTTGAGATCATATGAGGTTTTCTCTTGAAATTGAACGTATACATATTTGATAGGTATTTTTTAACGAAATAACAAACCTCATCCGACTCAACTAATCTTTAGCGAAAGCCATAAATTAAAAATTCCATATATAGTTGTATTCTCTCTATCTTAGCTTCACTTTTTTAACCCCACGATGACATCCGTTCTTATCCCCACCTTCTCCAACCCCTCCAGCACCTTCCCCTTTTCTTTCTTAGACATCCCCACCACAAACAAATTGAATCTCAACACTCTTCTCGGCAACATCTTCAAAATCGCCTCTTTCTCCCATTTTTTCACATTCTACTCATCCTATTAAATCAACCTCACCAACACCCGATAAAATTGCTCGAAATCATCTTTACTCTGCGTCAAGTGTTTCCCTATGTACTATGTGTAAAGTCGTTCAGTTCTTTGCTCTGGTTGACATAGCTCAGACCCACTTTTTGCTGCTTACATTTCCTGAGAGTTTGTGCTATTGTCACTTTTTGCACAGATCCCTTCCTATTTAGACTGATTAGTCGCTTTCTCTACCGTTGGAAGTTGTAGTTCTTCAAAAATCGAAGAAGCCGAAGATTGCACGTCCTTCTCAACACAATTCCCTTCTTTAGCTTCACTCTCTCCGACCTTCATACTATCCAGTGTTCTGACACTCCCTAACACTCCCTCATTCACCTGGGTTATAGACTCCACTGACACCAAGGCTCCCTATCCTTCCACATCTTTTCTATCCTAAGCATCCTTCTATAAATCAAAATTTCTTTTCTCTTCAATCTTCGATACTTACACTTTCTTCTAGTTTATCCGTTTTCTTACTTCTTTCAGTTGCTCTTTTATCTTTTTCGCCTGGTTTTTGTCCTTCGCGTTGTTTAACTTCCAAAAAATCGAGTTCAACGCAATCTCGTAACTACCTTCCTGTATCGCAGTATCCACTTCCAATTCAATGTCTCTATCATTTTCCGGAATGTTAGGTTTACTCTTTGACTATGCTTTTAGTAGGCTGTGATTGAGGACTGCCAAATCATCTTAAAAATCAACAACGTCCCAAATAATATCGTTCTCCCTTTTGTTACCATTATTAGTTCTGCCTCCTTTGATACATTCCCTGATAACTCTCCTCTGTTTGGAGCCGCTAGGATGCAGAGTTCCCTCCAGAAACCTATTCTTATTATCCTCGACCATCTTGCCAATCTCGATCTTAATCTTCTCATCACTCTCCATTTCCAAATACCTCATCCCCTCAACCCAGGCTTGATAGTGCCTCCCCAATTCCTGATTAGCATAGATCATCCGATAATACGCCTTCATATACTTCTCATCGTACTGCAACGCCGATTGGCAACTCTCCAAACATTTCTAAAACTGTTTCAATTTAAAATAACATAGTGACATGTTGTGGTACGCAAATTTGTTCTACTGTTCGTTCTACTTCTCTTATCCCACAAACTTCTGATAACATTATATCGCTTCTTCATATCTTTACGATTTGTAGAACTAGTTTCCCTAGTCCTTACTTGTCTTATGTTTTTTAGGTCCCATTTTTTATATCTTATTTCCCTTAGTACTGCTTTTCACTTTACTTCAGGTATTTTGTCGGAACTTTCAGTCCTATTAAAATTATTAGAGTCTGATATTGATTCACTATAGGGCGAAATATGGCTGTCAAATGAAGTAAAATCAATGTCACACTATAATGGTAAATCGGGCTTCACTAGAAATTAAAAGACAAGAACTTCTCGTTACCGCTATTCGTATTACTACAACTCCCTCTCTGCCCAAAAAAAGCTCCTCTGTCTTCAAACTAAACTTTTCCCATCAATTCCTTTTTATCTGGCCTCCCTATACCTTTGTCACTCACTCGAAATTATCCCTTTCCATTTGCATCGCCCTATCTTTTTTCGAAATTCCTCAGCCTTTTCGAGACGAGTTCCTAATCTTGCCTATTTCCAGACATCCCCTCTCCGAAATCCTTCCGGACAAAACGATCACTTAGCCCTCCTCCACTGATATCCATGTCGAAATTTGGATCCAACCCCATACTCCCAAACTCTCCACCTTCCCGACTCCTATCTGCACCCATCTCCGACATTGATCTCTCTATCAAACTCTCCTCCATTTCCCTCAGCATCAACTGCTTCATAAAAACTTTCTCAACTTTTTTCACAAACTCTTACCTTACCAAACCATCAATGTCGATTTTGACACTCTAGTCAGTGGGACCATTTCGTTTATAGTGTTCTTTTTTCTAAGGACAGTGCTTTCCAGACATGTTCCCATCGAAATTCTAGTTCCTACCACCCTAAACCTTCTTCGCTTTAATCTCCTCTAAAAACCTCCGTCTGTCTTTCTCCAACTCCTCCTCTCTCACCAGCAAATCCTCAGCCCATTCGGTCATGAACTCCAAACTTTTGTAATATCTAACCTTATTCTCCATAGGTAAAATGCCAATTGACTTCACATCGGCAGCCGATAACTTTTGACGTACTTTAGTCGTTGTATATTTAATCATTTTTTGTTCTTAGGCAAATAAAAATTCCTTCACACTTGTCGGTGTCGTTATTGTTGTCAGTTAGATTTCGATTTATTAGTAACCCTCCTTTATTCGGTCTAAGTTAAGTTAAAAGTTTTAAATACATCAGTCATTCAGTATGCGTCAAAGATAATAATTTTATATTAGGAGTAGCTTGCAATTCCCACCAAAAAACAATAACCCCAAAGCCTCCAAATGTCTCAAATAAAACTAAGTGAAGTCATCAACCCGTAACAAACCCAATAAAAAAACATAGCACTTCTCCAGTCCATCCGTAACTCCTTCAAAAGAAACAAAATCCTCAATACTCCCACATCACTCCACCACAGCAAAAATGCCTCATCAGCATAGTACAATCATTCTCAACTTGCAAACCAATGCCGTCCGAACGCCAAACACCCAAAAACTGACAACATTAACCCCAATCGCACCCATACCTATCCCCATATTCATGCACACAGTCACCCCTAAAAACCCTCCATCTCTCTCGATTGTAACTCTCCCCCAGTTATATCGTAGATTAAACTCAACTCTCCTCTTTTAATTTCAGAAACCAAGATCTACATATTCTTTTGTAGTATCTCTACTCCAAAGACAGACTCAATATATCCGATCGTAATCTCATCAGAAGAGTGCTACTCTCAGTCTTTCCAGAAAAACTCATCCTCAGTGGAGGGAAGCAGCTCATCGATAACATGCATTTTTGCTCCCTTTACAAAGGAAAAACACTCAGAATTAGCCAACAGCAGGAATAGCACTCAAAATCATAAAAAAATAAGCACGAAAATCTCAACTTCTACCTTCTTCTCGCCGGAAAAGTCATTGTCCATACCCCAGTCTACTCCAAACAGTTCCTTAGTGGCAGCTATTTCGGTGATCACTAAATCTAATCTGTTATCCAACTTTCTCTCTAATAAATCTAAAAATCACAAGGACTATCCTCTCCAGACAAGAAAAAAAACCCATAGTCTGGTTTCCTCAATCGCTCCTCTGAGCCAATCCCCACCTAACAAACTCCGGAGTAACGTTAAAAAAAATTAATGCAACTCTTTGAAATCCTCTAAAACCCATTTCATGAATAGCAAAGCGCGTCTTTCTAAACTTATGGAAACCCCATCACAAAAATCTAGTCTAAATCAGATTCAATCATGTTCATCGTCCCCTTCCAACATTACATAAACAGCTTCCACCCATATCTCTAATCTATCCTCCTCTAGAAATAAAAACCCCTTCGACCCTTGAAATAATTATTCGAGAACATAGTCCCAGTCCTGAAAAACATGTTTACCTCCTAAGTCTAAATCGCAAACTTTGAGACCCCGACCTTCAGCGCAAAAAGTCCGGCAGGAACCCGAATCTGCAAAAAATGGCAAAGATTCTAAAGACTCTACTTTCTTGGAAAACACAAGAGCAGTAGCAACAACCGGTTCCTCTTAAGATATAAAACCATTGGACTCTACTAACTACTAAACAACCATACCGAATACCAATAAACCATATACACCCTAGAGTAATCCACCATCTACACCATTCCAGTCGAAAAATTCCTTGAATATTTCGATAAATCCGTCCTAGAACAACTCAACAAAACAATCTCACAAGAAATCATTGCCCAGTCAATCAACAATCTCATTCTGGAACCAGAATAGTCCATCAGTAAATTTATGAAAGTTCGCATGGTCAAACTTTCCAATAATCCACTGGGGCCTCAGAACGCCTTCTCTCATCTGAATTAATCCAACACTCCCAACTTCCTCAGCCACGCGGCCCAAAAATCTACATTGTCTAAATAAAAGTAACTTGTACAGCATAAAGTCCAACAAGAGCTCCAAAGTTCCGAAGTCTTTCACCGGTAGACCAGCACCAACCCCAATACCAAAACCCATCATCGCAACCACAACCGTAACCAGTATCAAAAATGTTCAATGAAAAACACCAGAACGCTCATCCACGAGTTCTTTTTCATGCCCAAAAGCAACAAACTAGAAAAATCACTCATGTCAATAAAAAGCAAACGCAGAGTTAACCACCTGGTCAAAGACTCTTCAATTGACTGTATGCATCCCCGTTCCCTGGCTATCAACTCTCACTAACTCTCCAGTCAAAGCCACTTGTCAACCCAACCCCAACCCCAAAGCAAATACCCTCGACCCAACCCCAAACTTAAAAAAAAAAAACAATGGTCCAACTACTGCTACAATAACTAAACATCACCCAAATCAACAGTCTAAAACTACAAACTCCGTTAATCTCTCGTCACCATCAATCTCTCCTCAGAAAAAAAGAAAAAAATCATCAACAACATTAATACCAACATCACTGTCACCAATCAATAAATCGAAGAACACATGAAAAAAATACTCACATGTCCGCATTGACTCCATCCCCATATGTATACAATATTACTCGCCATTTGATATTTTTTCTTAGTTAGGATTTTACTTCCCTCCAAAATAAACTTTAACAATATTTATTTAACCTCTTTCTGAAGGATACTAATTGAAACTTACCTCACAGCTCCCAAAATGCTCGCGAATTAGGATTATCCCACACCTAAGCCTTACACTTCCAACACATCCATTAGTAATGCCCACCAGAGTTTAAGAAAAAAAGGAATGACTATTTCCCTTTCCACAGAAAAATTCAGAACTAATCAACATCTGAGTCGAAAGAGTCCCTTTAAATAACTATCTCTTTAGAGAAACCATGGAAATATCAGATCTTCAAAGGATGTCATTTCACTTGGTAAACCGAGAACTCAAAAATCCCAACCCAAACCCCGATAAATAGTTAGATAGCTTTTAGACAACCATAGGACTTTTTTCATTCAAAATTCCGAAGTTTAAGTTCCAAACATAACCCAAAAATTCAAGTCCCTCGGAGAATAGTATTACGGCTACACAATGGATCCTGAACTTAATCTGAAATCAACCATTTTACAATCCAACTCCCCAGGAAATCAATTCAGATCAAATACAATTATCTCCTCTCTGAAAAAATTGAATGAAAATTGCGAAAGAAAGACAAACAGCACCAAAAAAGTACAAAAAGGAGTTAAGGATTAAAAATTAGTGTATTATAGAGTAGAAGTCCCCGACGGGGATTCTCTTAAAAATAATTTTTTCCATACCCAATCTCCTCCTTAAACCGAACTTCAAAAACCTTCGCCGACCCATAAACTCAACTACAAACCCTCCCAAAATAAGTAAAACAAGAAACGAATTATCTAATCGAAAGATCGACGCTAACATCACAAAAAATCTATAAACCCAAAATTCCTCACTGAAAAGGTCAATCTCCAACGACTCCATGACATTTAAACCCACAAACTCAACCTCCTATAACGGAACGACCATAACTCCTCCTCATCACGGCTTCAAGCTACTAATGCTATTCCCAAAGAGTAGACTGGACCATATTTTTAATGTAAAAAACTACTATAAATCTAAAAGCGCCTCGACAATATGATCAAAAAAGTTACCCACTGATCATCAAATCATATTAACCATTCCATTTATTCTAATTATTTCCTCCGTACTTTTGATACCTTCTTTGTGTCTATTGTTCAGTTCAAACTGCCTTCGTATTTTTCCGGTTCTAGTGATTGAATTAAATAACTATTAATCATAGAAAGCACCATATGCATACATTTTATATTATTTGCTTCTTGAATTTTTGATAATAATTAATCAAAGAAAAATTCCAACATCCCATACAAACTAGCCACGCAAAAAAAAAATGAGCGCCTTCAAAAACAAGTACACTCTCCAATAAAGAATCGAAAAATGCAAGAAACAACTGGCCTCCCACCCAGACCGCATCGTTCTGATCGCCTAAAAACACCCTAAATCGACCCTGCCGTAGCTCCAGAACCCCAGGTAACTACCACATCCTATCCCAGATTCCTCTGCGAACGCGGGTACAAATTCAACATGATCAAAAAAATGTTAGAAACCAAAATACTGCAAAAAGCCGGAAACTCCCAATCCGATAAAGCCAAAAATTCCTTCTTCATCTTCGTCAACAAAAATCTCCCCAACGGCGAAGAAAGCATGGAAAAAATATACTAGAAGTATAGAGACTAGGACGGCTTCCTCTACCTCCAGTACGGAGAAATGGAGACCTACTGAATTATCAAGCGATCCCATGCCCGCGATGCAGCATCACAACTGCTACCTACGTGATTGTTCATCTCTGAGTAATGCATCGTTATTTCATAAATGCCATATTGAAATCAGCACTCACGAGGAAAATAACCGAAATATACATTTTCAATTTCAATAATCAAATATACCTTCAAATTTACTTCCACGCCTTACTAAGAAACAGGAAAGGGACATACCCCATTCCATTTTCGATACTAAAACAATCGCTACTGACCTGGCATGTGTCGGGCATGCACTATTAAACTTGTCATTTTCAATGATCTATTACGAGTATTCCTATAAAAATCCTATCTTTCCGACATGTTCATATATGGCTTACATTTTTTTGAATAAAAAAATCATTAGTTTCCGGCACTCATTGGTTTTTAACAGAATTTGTCTTTAAGACTCACATAAATTTACATTTTTGTAAAAGAAATAATTAATCAAAATATCCTTACAATCCAGTCCTTCATGATTGAGAAAGTCGAAATCAACACCCCTTAACTCACGTGCCCGAAACTCAACAAAGCCCGGATGATCTGCGTCAGTCCCAAATGTTCCGAAAATGCTCTCATCTGTTTCCAATAGTAATGTTAGCTTTGTTAAAAGTCCCATCAACACTGCTAATATTACCGTCTTCACTCCCTTCTTCAGCAAATCCAAACAAAGCGTCAGCAAATAACTCCTTAAATCGAATTGGCCATGAAAACTATGGAAAACGCCTATGATGAAGCCATAGAGCGTCTATCATAAGACAAAGAACAAATAAGAAATCAGGCATAGATGTTTGGCTTCTCCTAGCACTAAGCCAAATTCATGCTCATGATCAACGACGGAATCGCTAATGAAATCACCGGGAAACTCACCTACTAAATCGTGAACAACATCCATATTCAGCACTAGTGGCTTGCTACTGAAGAAAGTGTCAACAAGTTCTGGGGCCGCAGAAAAAAAGAATTCAATGAAATTTTTGATAAGTTTAAGAAAGTTACCACCAAAAAATACGCTAAATTGGAGTCTAACATCACTGACTAAATCGAGCTCCTTTAAGAATGGATTGAAAAGCCTGTCGTCGAGTTCAAATTGCTCTACCGAGCTTCCGAAAAAAACTTCTCAGCCCACACTTTTCACCAACTCTGCGACGGCAAAGCTGATACTGTGGTTATAGCCAAAACTCAATTCGGTAAGATCATTGGTGGGTATACCCCCACCCCGTGGCGAAATTCCGGATCATATATAAACGACCACACCCGCAAGACATTCCTATTCTCAATAACCAACAAATAGAAATACGCAATTGTTCACCCACAATACGCTATCACTGCAAATCCCAACTACGGTCCCACATTCGGTGGAGGACACGACTTCTACATCGCCGATAATGCGAAAACGGCAGTCAACACTTCATATTTCAACTTCGGTCATAGTTTCAACCTGAACGGAAAATACGTCAACGGACAACCGGCATCTTATTAAGCCTTCTGCGGAAGTACCAACGGTAACTACTATTCCACCATCGATGAGTATTAAGTCTTCCAAATCTAATGGGAGTGAGCTGGAAATGCCTGCAGATTGCTCGGATAGGACAAGTCTTTGCGGCCAAAATGATCGTTTATTCAAAGACTGTCTTATCTAAATCTATAGACCTATTTAATTATATAAATCCGTGAATAAACCGTCAATATTTTATGTTGGACCAATTAATACGTATGATTACTCTCATATGACCTTGTATAGTAACGATAAATCAATTTCTATCGAATTATTTTAATATTAAAAAATAAAATAATGCGAGCCAAACTAAAGCAATCAATCCATTGGAGCCAATATCAAATTCCGCCAAGCGTGACAAGCGTGACTACCCTGAAATAAAATACCCACCAACCCAGTCATCAAAGTAAAATTCCGTCAAAATACTATCCATATCATCTCAAAACCCCAAATACCAACGTACCCCATTATGAACCCAATAAGAACAGCAACACTGAAAACAGCACAAACTCTATTCTCCAAACAATCCAAGAAAAATCACTCTTCAACCAAAATTAATAATCACACAACAACTCACCATTATCATAAATATTCTGCATCAATTAATCAGACAAAAACTTCCCATAACTGTTTCCATCCGAGTCAAAAAAAACCGAAATCCCTCTAAAAGAAAGAGAGGTCAATGCTAACACCGCAACTAATACCAGTATTAATATCGATAAAACCTCCAAAAAAAATAAGAACAGCAGAGTTTGTAAAATTACAAAGCAGCCAATTATCAATACCGAAGATACTCTCCCAAAATCAATAAAAAAACAGAACAACACTAACAAAGCAAAGAATCAGCTAGGATACTTTCAAAAAAATTCTCATCGGAAAAACGAAAACGAGAACTAACCGGTATCACTACAAAAATCTAACTACAAAAGGGGCGAAAAACACTCTCCCAAAGCTCGAACACAAAGTCAGCACTTTTGTCAGTGCAAACCACAACCCTCACCCAAGACCACTATGAAACGCTCCGAAGTTGATAAACAATATCAAAGACAACCACCTCCTAGAATAGCAGAACCTTAAGTTTAAACGGATTCTAAAAAATAGAAAGAAGTGGTTTCCACCAAAAAGAGTCTAAATCAAGCCCCACTTTTTGACAATTCGAACTGCGATATGACCTTCAATGAGATCACCTAAAATTATAAATACCCTCCACGTTCATCTCAATAAACCCCTAAAAGTTCTTCAAAACCCCAATTTCTCAGGGTCCAGTTTTGCGGGATAACCTAGTCAAAATGCACAACCACATCGACCTGCTAAAAAAGGTACCTCTCTCTCCCCTCCAAATAGCACTAGAGAAGACCCCAAAAATCATCACAGGTGCCCGAGCCAGACTCAGCAACTGTGAGTCGAAAATATGTCATCCCAGCCCCTTCTTACTCTCCAAACAATAATAACCAAAAAAATAACAGCTTAGCACTGTCTAATGCAGATCCTTCCAAAATCACCGAAAACAGTAATTCAAAATCCAGCACCCCTCATAAGATAGGATCAATCAGGAAAAATCGATGCCAGCCTTTATCAACATCAGTCACCAGCATTTCAGTCGAAAATAAGAATCCCCAAACCACAAACAGCCACAAACGATAATAACTCTCAAGACTTGGCTCCAAATATCGATATCTCTAGTAATCTATCCAAAAATAAGTGTCCTGCATTCCTCCAAAAAAATCCTTCCTTATCATCGACTCTTCAAACTTATAACTTCCTCTAACTCAGCCTCCTTGCACTCACCAACGTAGATTAAGCAGATCAATCGAAATCAACTAGCCAGACCCCCCCTCATCGTTTCTCTGCAGTAATATCTCTCAGGAGTCAACAATCCCTATCGGAATGGACAACTCTAAACGACCAGACACAGCACAAACCTCAAGTTAGAACGACACTGTCAAGTACCTTCACTTGTCAGACAAAGGCTCACCTATCTCAAATTCCTAACATGAAGATACCCAAACACCCATCCAACAGTTCCGTAAACAAGAATAGGGTCTTATAGAATTGCCGATCACCATCTTGACGACAGTAAAACCCATAATCCATACAAATAACACAATAGTCTCACCCTCCCAAACCCCCTAAGACTGCGAACCTCAATAAAAAAATCTCCAATCCTCCTCAATTATCCGGCAACTATCTACCAATTCTAGCCACAATCTCGGTAGAGTCTTCATACACTAGCCATAAAAGAACTTGTACACCTCAAACCCCACTCCAATCCCAATATTTCCCGAAACACTAATCCAATCTCCAGAAAACCACCATAAAAATTACAAGAAGTAGCTCCACCATCTCATCAATCATCACATGATTATCAATTAATAAGACTAACTCTATTACAGCTAACATTAGCACTAGCATCAACGTTAACCCTCATTGGAGTCCCCGGAGTCCATCCAGCTGCATCACCAATCTTTAAAAAAGCACTCAGAGGGATCTTCCAAAAACAAAACAAAATCCCCCAGATTTTCAAGCTAATCACAACCTTCCGCAAGTTCAACTGAAAGGTCCAATCTTAATCTCAACAAGAATCCGTACATCTCTGAGGAGGACAACCTCTAAGAGCGATCTTCCGCTCAAATACGTGACAGCAGGTAGTTCATCACCAAAGAAATTCAGCTTCCATTCGACAACGGCAATAATGGCAACTCGAAAAGCATCAAATTTCCAACCTCTTAGCATCTTTAAGCTGAATCCTAATAATAGAGGTGCATGTAAAATCCAATATATTTATTTTAAAGATAAAAAGAAAATCTGGCTCTCCAACTAAAAAAATAATCTCTTTACAAACAAAAAGAAATGAGCAAGCTTGACTCTCTCAATTAAAGACTTGCCAATCATATCGCCATTATGGAAACCACCCAAGCCGCCAACCAGAAAATTAAAAATAGCATGTCGTTGGAGTTTTCTTAACTGAAGAAAAACCTCAGGTGAGAGACAACTTTGATATGTATATTTTCATCTGTTCTCCAAACCTCCACATCTGAAAGAACTATCAATCGCTATAATTTCACAAAAATGAAATAGTCTGTTGAGACTCGATACGCAATCATGTTGACATTTTCAACGGTTCGTTCAACACCTTTCAAACACCTTATAAACAGATTTCATATCCAACATCTCCGTTGTGTACCTGGTCACCTCCACCGCTTTCCCTCCAAAACTATACACACTTTCTTCCAGTTTATCTGCCATCATTAAATCATCATACTCCGAATGACTGAACTTCACCTTTCTCTTCACAAACGGAATCATTTCATCCCTAAAAAACGCATTAAACACGTCGTGGAATGGCCCAACCAAACCATACTCGTGGCCTTTTCCACCATCATATTTATTCTATACAAACATCGAACTCAGATATTCTAAATATTTCCTCTAATTTTCCAACTCTCTTACCCTTCTCTCGCTCTCCTATTTGTACTTTCTCTTCGACAACACAAACTGAACAATGAAAAACGCAAAATCCTTCGTTCTCACAAAAAAACTCCTCTCCTATTTCTTTCCAATTCTACTCGCCAATTCCCAATTCTTATCCAAATTGGCGTTAGGCAGCACCATTGGGACCTCCGTTAAAAAGCCCTCCGCATTGACAGATATGCCAAACTTGTGCCTTATCTCCTGCCGACATCTCAAAACCTCTCCAACTAACTCTTCACAATCCGAATATCCATACTTCCCCAAAGTCGTCTAGAACCTCGTCAGTTTCACAAAAATCCCCAGTATCTACCTTATATCGAAACGGTCCTCCTCTCTAAACTGCCTCAAGAACAACACGTGACCATCATTCAGCCAATACCTCAGAAAACCCGGTACAAAAGGCACCACATTCATTATTAGCATCCTCGTCTGGTACTGCACCAGTATGTAGCTGGCATTCAGACAACCCACGTAAGTTATTTCCCTGAAAAACTTATTTATGTAACAAAAGCTCTGTCTCACGTCACCTTCATTTTTTTCATAGGCAGAACTATCCAACACCTGGTACTTCAAAATACTCCCAACCATCATTGATCCTATCGACTTCTCGAGTCGAGTGTTCCCTTATCTCTCGACGCCCATTTCTTGATAGTTCTCAAAACCGTCCCTCTTTTCACCCGCCTCAAGATCAATCTTCTGAGAAAACTCCTCTGCTGCACCGTGATAATTCCCCTGGCTTCCAAAGTAATGTTTCAACGGCAACTGGGTATTATCAGTCCTCATCATTTCGTAAGGTCGTTGCTCCACAGTCTTGAGGCTGCTCCCAAAAATCACCTCGCCTTTCTGGCTACCTGTCAACTTTTTCCTCTAAGAGCCCTCCTTTATCCTCCCGTCCACGGCCTCCATTTTCAACTTGTTACTCATCGACTCCATCTCATCCTCAGTCTTCAAGCCAATTTTCATGCTCTTCTTGTCAAACATCATTTGACCTCTCTCAAAACCTCCACCCTTTGTCTTACTGAAGTCGGGAATATGCCTACTTTCGGCCTCACTACCTCCCATGCTCCTGTCAAACCCGGTGCCCCTAAAGACTTTCAGGGAACACTCCTCCCGAACAACCTCACCCACAATTTCCCTTATCTTGGCATATATGCCCTATCCGGCATAGAAGGCTACGCTTCTCTTCGTGGGATTAACGTTCTGGTCTATCCTATCTGGGTCCACCATCAAATTCAAATAACAGTAGAAATTTTCATTGTCATGGTGGATCGATCTATAGGACTCTTCGTATCCATACCCCACAGCCTTGAATATTTCAGAACTCTCCACGATCCGATTATTCACATTCAGCATCAGCGTCTTTCCCTTCGTTACATTCAACTTGCTAAATATGCCCTCCAACCTTATCCTGAACCTTTCCACATCTCCAACCTTCCATACACCCCTACCAACACTCTCAATTTCAATCTACTTCTCATCCACATACACAAACTTGTCATATGACAGTCTACTAACCCTCAAAAACATTGCCATCTTCCTCTCACCTATACTCCTCTCCATATCCCGTCCACCATCATCAACACCATCACTATTCACATCCACTCCCTTTTCACTCATGACCTTGAATCCAATTCCACTATAATGCAACGCAAAATGCATGACCAGCCTCACTATACGGTTCTTCTATTCCTGACCATTTAAAGTTTCCAATCTCGCCTTCATATTTCCGAACAGTTTGCCGACCTTCACCTTTGTGCCGATATTCCTCCCACATTCCTCTGTTTTTATGACATCCTGATCCTTATACCTGGCCCGAAACCCACAAACATGGCCTTTATGTCGAGTCTCGACCTCTAAAACATCACTTACATAACTTAAACTGGCCAATGCCTAACCTCTAAACCCAAAACTTTGTAATTTTCGTAAATCATCCACACTTTGGATCTTAGATGTCGCAAACCTCGCACATAAGAGCTTCAAATCTTCCTCTCGTACCCCATCACCATTATCACTGACTTCTATATTCTACAGTCCACCTTTTTCGATGCTAACTATAATTTTTGTGGCATTTGCATCAATCGCGTTCTCAATCAACTCCTTAACAACTACTGTGAATGTAATAATATACCATTGCAAGGACGGTTTATCACCTCGCCTGCAGATATCTTGTTGCGAACTTACTCTGATAGTCTCTTTATCATAGAGTTTTTAGAAATGGTTTGACGACTTTCTGAGTTTTCTGACCCTATTATATATGAGCGGGA
The DNA here is from genome assembly GCA_028571025.1 of Longipedia americana. Classification (NCBI taxonomy): domain Eukaryota; kingdom Metazoa; phylum Arthropoda; class Copepoda; order Polyarthra; family Longipediidae; genus Longipedia; species Longipedia americana. The sequence goes on from JAOWAT010298842.1 coordinate 29,677, forward strand.
ACACTTTCTGAATTTAATTAAACAAATCAGAGACAAGATTAGTTATATATCGATCATCAAAACATATGGCATAAAATTCTTAATCCCGAATATTTATTGCATAGACTAACCACTCACTCAATAAAAAAATTAAATATCAGCAGTAAAGTGAAGTAACCCGTAACTAGCAGGAATAATACGGAGCTCTCTTCTTTGTCTTTTCCTATCTGCCTACTATGTATTCGCAAGTGAAGTCGAAAAAACTCATCCCACAGACAGCACTCATCTTCCTCTTTTATATTTACCCTCCTCTTCACCCAAGTTTTAATTGTCATCCACGACTTCCTGCAGCTTCAGAAATACCAAATCCCCCTGGAAACTACAGGCCACAAACTCCTTCTTATCTCCTCTCTGACAAAAGCAGTTCCATCCTTCCGTATCCTCGCACTATTTACCATCATAAAGATCCCTCTCATTTCCATTCTTACTTTAGTTCTATTAACTATTCTATTAATTCAATCCCCCGAAACTTTTTTTGTTCAACAATCCCTATTCATATCTCCGACGATGCTCCCTTCTCAAACTCTCGTTCATGTCGAAACTAATCCCCCACTATCCCATTCCGTCACTCATCACGCCATCGCTTGACAGCACTAAAAAACTCTAAGCAGATATCTCTCCGTTCCCCTTCTGATTCATCCCCATTTGTTCAGCCATTCGAAATCTTTCATCCTGTCTCTTACTTGACACCTGCTTTGCGCACAACGCACCCTACGGAAACCTTTCCTCGTCCAATCTTACTACATCCCCTTTCCCATCTAACCCCGTAAACCTTCCATCAACACTCAAAACACACAATACATCATAAAAAGGGTTTTAAAAATATCTCAATTAACCATCTCTTTTCCTTTTAAAATATCCTCTCACGTCTGTTTCCCCCAACTCGAACACTTATATGCCAATAACTGGCTCAGAAAAGCTTATTCCCCCATCCTTCCTATTTTTTGATATACTCGCAGTCCTACTGTCCTCGGCAAGCTTGAGGTCAGGACATTTCGGATAAACCTGTCTCAGATGATAATCCTCATTTATCCTCATCTCTTTAACATTCCCATCCAGTCCATAAGTCATCATCAAAGTCTCCTTTTCTCCCTCATCTCCTTTTATTTCCAACACCCTAATCCCACTGACGGCTGTCCCAACCTTATGACCGTAAAATTGTCTCACATTCCCATCGTAGCAAACATAGACAAACCCATCATTGTACCCCACCGCATAGTTCCTCTCGTTCCGACACCATAAGCAACTAACCCCTGATTTATTCTCCACTGGCAGCCTTATCCTTCTTAAAGCCCTCGTCTTACTCCGAACCTCACTCATATCCTCCTCCTACTCGTGACCCTCCCCTTCATTGCTATCCTAATAATCTAAAATCCAATCTCTCAAATTCAAATACCGAACCTTACTCCTCACCTCTCCCAAGAAACATCTCACTCTTCTCTCGTACTCCCTCACATTTTTCCTCAAAAATTTCCCGAATTTCTGGCAATCCCATATCAGCAGCACATTATCTCCGCCCGCACTCCACACATTCCCCGACGCATCTTTCTCCATTATTGATACGTATTTTCTATGCTGAACATCTAAATGCACCATCTTCTAGTCCACTAAACTACAATTTTTCAACTCAACTCCATTGTTTTATTCATACAACCGTCTGATTTCCATCCCATTAAAATTCAACACCTTTACATACCCATCATCCATCCCGCAAAGCAATATCTCATCTGTCAAAAATGAGACATTCCGAATTCCAGGACTACATCTCATAAAGTTATTACCTTTCAACTTCAAAATCGATCTTATCTACATCTGCTCAAAAATCCCACTGTCATAGTTGTCCTTTACCGTCCCTTTCATGTCCCTGTCCCTGTCGCCCATCTCTATCGTTCGGTATTCCTGACCTCGATGGGCATTAATGATCATATCCTCTCTTATTTGATCTTCTTTCATCTAATTATCCCTTATTTAATTTTCCCCAATTTAATTCTCTTTCATTTAACCCTACCTCTCCCCATTCACTTCTTCAGCATTTCCAAAAACAGCCATAGGGTTTCTCCCCACCCTGTCACTCTATCCCAGTTCAAAGCTATCCACAAACTCCCAGAACCTCGGCCTCTTCTCTTCCTCCCATTACAACATATATCCCAACATTTTCAGTATCTATCTATTACCCCCACCTCTTTCCAACACCTTCTACTTGGTTTTCTCCCCAAAATAGAAGTCGAAATTCTGATCCACCCTTATCATCTATAGTATCGTCACCCCTAAACTGTACACGTCGTCTTTCACAGGATCGCTCCGGTGAAAAGACCCATTACGTTAATGGCACCTCGTTTTGTTAGGACTCTTTAACAGCTTTCTCAATTTTGGGGATGCATAGTGAAAAGTACCACCTATTCTACACAAATCCTACTCTCGATCTAGCCTCTTTCCCAGCCCAAAGTCAGTAAGTTTATATAAATACCGACTTCTCATCGAAAGATTTTTATCCAACATACTCATCTCCCGATAGTCTGGATTTTAAAACAACAAAATATTCGCAGGCTTTATGTCACCATGGCATATGTTCTGAACTTATAACCATGCTAGTAATTTTACAAATTCAAGCGCAAAATACCAAATTTCAAACTTCGTAAATGTCTCCCCGTGCCGCTCCATTTCCTCTATTTTTTGCTAAAGTGAGCAGCACCCCAACTCCATCAATATTCCAACCTCCGTCATCTCTCCCCAGTACTTTATTACCTCCCTTCTCAATGGTTTCGACTCGTAATAGTGCAGCATCTAAAATTAATGGGAAAAAACTAACCTTCACGATACTAGGGTGCCTCAGTTATCTCAAAATTTAAATTTAGCGACAGACAGCATCCTTTTCATCGTTATTTCGAGGTTTTAATTTCTTCAAAGCGTAGAATTCGTTTGTTTCCAGGTTTTTCACCTTGAAAACCTATCCATAGCTTCCATGCCCAATACTGCCCACTGAGACATAGCTTTAGTCGTATTTCCTGTAACTGATTGCACTCATTGGCACCTTTTGCCTTTGTACTGTTTTTAAGTTCGTGACAAAATTTATTAATTGAAAAATCAACCGAACATACATACTTTTAATATTAGATCATCAAATATGAGACCTAAACATTGATTACAAGTTCTAAGTCACAAATAGACCATTTTTTATTCACAAATGCTAAAATTAACTCAAAGACATGCCTTATAAGGAAAAAATTGACTTTTGACTTTTCAAAGAAGTTTTCCGATCTGCCCAATCCACTTTCACTAGTCTCGCTTCGGTATCAGTGGAGTAGTCCCATCAAGAAAGCACCCTGCTTTTCAATAGAGTAAAGACGGTCAAATGAGCAACTGTTATCACGATAAATTTTTGTGCACCCCCTCAAGCTTTCTAGATATTCTTTATACACCTTTTTTGAAAGCCCTAACCATCCAAATACTAAAATTTCTCGGAAAAAACAAAGAAAAAAATACTGATTTTCTACCTATCATGCACCTCACTATTTCTGCGTTTCACTAGACTTTGTTTTTTGAAATTTTTACAAATTCCTCCTCGATTTCTACTTATCAGGAATAAACTCTCTCAGCTATACTATCTCTTTCTCATAAGGCTATAGAATCGCATGAACTTCAGCCGGAGAAGGCCTGTCAAATGGTTTGACTTCCAACATATTCAGCACGGTTCGGATTAAAAATGGAGACAATTGCAACGATTTCCACTTCACTAAATTTTCATTGAAGATGTGATTCTTGAAACCCAAATAAGGCCTAACAGTGTACAGCATTTAGGAATCAAAAAACAAAGCGGCGTCCAGAACAGTCAACCCGATGGAAAAAGACTCAGCAACATTGAAGGGATCAGCCCTGGGGCAATTCATCTCTTTTTCCAGGTCGGTAAGCTCCTAAGGTGCCAAAAAAGTAACCTATCCGATTTCCAGACTCTTCCGATAATTATCCCTCTCAAACGGATAGGGAAACGTCATCCCGTTCACCAATACTATCTACCCCCCATCGTTCATCAGTATGTTCCTCGGCCGTATATCCCCCGCCTTCCTCCTCTTCAACCTCTGAAAAGTCTTACTGCACAGCACCAACTCGTACAACAGATACCACAACTACTACTCGTTAAATGCCTAACCTTTACTCCCTATACCCCTCCTTTTCACTATCTACCGGTCTAGTGTAAATGGGTACATTTCGTAAAATAACTATGCTAAAACCTCTATGTCATACCTTTAGCTGTCTCTAAGACCCACACCATACGTTATACTATTGGCCCTACTCCACCTATGGTAATAGAAGCGGAATCCTCCTCTCATTCGTGGACCTTACCCTATCAGAAGCGCTCCGAGCACTACTTCTAATCCCCAAATCCCCAATTTTGCTTGACTTATTTCGACTATTTTCGCTTTAAACCTGACTCCAAACCTCCGAAATTTGCGTTTTTTCCATATATCCCCTGACAATTTTCAAATCTTTCATCCATTCCTCATACATCATCTCAGTCTGTCTTACAACTCCCGCTCTATCAGAAGACGAACAAAACTAATTGACTAACTCCCTATAATCCACCACAATCTTTTGAAGCGCATTGATTACGCCAACTCTCCCAAATTTCTCATGTTCGATCCCCAATCCCATGTTGTGAGAGTTTTTGGAACCTTCGACTATCGAAACTATCTTCGAAACCAAAGAATCTTGCTATTTCTTGTCGCTATCCTTACTGATTTAATTTTAATGATTGGCCCCATTTCGATAGATCACACAATGAGTTCTCTTTGTCGTGTGTAATCCTGAATTCCCTTCGTTTGTATTACCCATTTTTTATTTTACACTTAAAAACTGTTTAGAACAGTTTAATGATTATGCATCGTATTTTCCACTTATCGGAATAAATTATTTAGTTGGGTTGTTTTTAAGCATTGATGCAGAAAAAACTGTCATTCAATGAAATCTGATTGAAGAAATCTGATTGAAGAAATCTGATTGAAAGAAATCTGATTGAAAGAAATCTAATTGAAAGAAATCTAATTGAAATAAACAAAAACCTCACGATTTTGTTTTCGACGTAAACAGGAAATGATCGAAAAACTTTCGAGGAATGACGTTAAATGCGTTAAATATTCATATTTAATCAATAAAATAAAAACAAGAACACACCAATCCCAAACAAATGTCTAAAAGATACTTCACCGCTTTCAAAAAACTTCATAAAATTGACTCCTAACCGTACCCCTCTTCTGAACTTAACATTGAAAAGATAAATGAATCCGAAAGCGAATACTTCCATTCTTCAAGTTCAATTGGAAACCTATAGGTTTCGAGTTAAAATCTCAAAAAACCGTCAATTTCAGACTCCCTAGCAATGGTCAGGTCCAAAGTCGAAAAATTGCCGTGCAAAATCATCAATATCATTCTGCTCATAATCATGATTATCGTCATCGTCAACAGTTTCCAAGACTTCACAGACTCCTCTCAGTTTGACGGTTCCTTTGAAAAATTTACCCTCGGCGAGGAGCTTTAGCAAGTCGAAAATAGCAGCCCTTGATCAGGGAAACTGATCATTAATTAAACTTACTAACCATTTGAACCCCACTTATTCAGAATCAAAATCAAATATGAATATAAGAAAAAAGATAGAAAAAACGACTAAATTTTTCATAAGCCCGCATTCCTTTCCTTTCTCTCCCTCCTATACTCGCCCCCATTTTTTTTCCCACCTACCCCAATATTCCTTATCTTCATAACGTTCTTCTCCCGATTCACAGAACTCCCATTTTTGGTCTAAAAGAAAAACATCAACTCCCCCTTTTTCTTCTCACTAATCTGGGACGATAGCCTTGCCAATGACCTGCCTCCTACCTTGCTATTCATCCCCCGAGTCTTAGCCTACACTTTAACCTTATCCTCAAATCCATCACCGCTCTTCGATTACCTTGTGATTCCCTTCCTTTTGGAGTACTCCTAGTTATTGTAATAAGGAATCGCATTCTTCCTTGCCGTCTTGCTCTGGTGCAGTACCTACTGAAATCTGTCTGATTCGTCATTATCGGCATTCGCACTTTGCTCAACATCTTTCGTTTTTTTCAATCCTCGACTGGAAAAAGTTCTATTCGCTCTGATTTTTCTCGCATTACCATTAAACTAATGAAAATGTCCCCCATTTCTCCTATTTACAATCTAATATCCCTGTAAACCTAACTATATTGTCTTCAGTCTCTGAAAAGATTCGCTCTTCTGATTAATCCCACTTCCCCTCTAGAGATTGCAGGGTCTATTAAATCTAGACAGAGATTCCGACCTCAGACCTATGTACCTCAAGTCTGTCTCCCTTTTTATTGCCATTCTTATATCTTTATAAAAATCCGCTCCAGACCACTTCTACATCGTAACAAGCACGTTCTTTGAACTATTAGTTTTGTCCCCTACTTTACTAACGCCCTACTCCATCTCATCCTCCGGTGTTTTTGTCGATCTTATCATCTAAACCTGTTTCTCTTTCTCCTACAAAACCTATAACTGCTCTGCAATCAAAAATTGAGTATTTCCTCCTTTCTGGTCCTTTTCAGATTTTTTCAGAGCTATTCTCATCAAGTTTTATTCCTAATCTTTCAGTCCACCTTATATACGATCGTGATTTTTCTCCCTTAACTCATTCCTGTCCGACCTTCCTGATTCCTTCAACTCGTCTAAAGAGGATACTATCATTTTCTTATCGATTTCGCCTGCCGCTTTCTATTATTTATATTCAACATCTTTACTAGCTCTCTTCTTTATCCAACCATGGCTGTAA
>JAOWAT010298843.1:0-16008 GCA_028571025.1 Longipedia americana
CTGAATTTTTTTGGTAAAATTTTTGTGCCATTTCACTCCTTACATAACAAAGAATGAATAATCTCCTGCTGAGACATATCTGTAAAAATGGTATTTATTGAGCGATACTATTATATCCGTCGTACGCTAAAAGTGTACGAACGCTAAATCCGTCTTTGACTGTACTTAAGTGATGTTCTGTGTGAAAATGAGCAAAATTGGGGTGTTTAACACTCAAAATAAACCAGACGCAAATATAGCTTAAATGATTGAATGGATTGCTCCATCCAATTCCATGCAAGTTTGTCACACCAAGAAAGTGTTTTACGGAACGAGCAAAACAATCCGTTTAGCTATATTTTGGTATTACTGTATTTTGATAACACCCTAATTTTGTACACTTTTACAGGGAATATCAGTTAATTATCAACTTATGAGGATATAAAAACACTTCAATGAAAATTTGACCTCTCTTAATCTTCAAAAGTCGACCTGAATTCTTTTTCATATAACAAAAGATCACCCTGTAATTGAACAGAATGTTATTTTTTTGCTCTTATGGGTTAACGAAAGCTTCCTCTTCTATAGAAGCGAATTGTACTTTTTGGACCATTTTACTACATAAGAAGAGGGCGATTTCGTCAACCCATTAGAGTAAAAAATAAAATTCCATTTGATTACAAGGTGATCTTTTGGTATATTGAAATGAATTCGGGCCAACTTTGGAAGAATCAAAGACCTTCGACTTTTTTATCCCCTTACTACTAATTGATTGGCTTCAATTCTGAGAATATAGCTTTCCTTGTAGGGTCTTTTTTATGCCCTAATAATTTGATTAATCAAATTATTTGCTTGATTAGAAATATTTTACTTCCAAAAATAATCATGACAAAAAATTAAATTACAGCCGTAATTCATTAGTAATCAGAAGTTTTTCTACAGTCATTTACATAAGTTATTGATAGAACATTCAATTCCAACCATCTATGCCAAATATTCCCTCTAGAATAATTTGACTTTAGTAAGATTTCGAAGTTGCTAAGAAAAATCAAAAGATATTTTTCAAAAGCAGCAATTGCTATTCAGTCACTAAGATGAGTCAACAGGATACTCTGATTTTCTCTCCGAAATAAAATGTGGTCTCCAATTGGACTTTTGTTATTATGACATCTGAAAATAAATTATATTTATTGAATCTAAAACATTTACGTATTCATTTATAATGAGCCATCTGTGTGGTTATGTGAGAATAAATAACTTTCCTTATCTGGGCTTTACCTTCACAAATCAACTTTCTTTCTCAAAACATGTTGCTAAAGCAAGATCAAAGATTGGACTATTGTTTGCTAAATTACCCATTAGAGAACTGCCTTTAGATCTGGCACGTAAACTGTTCAACATATATGTGGTGCCAACATATATACTTCGGGTAGCGCATCGTTAAACACTTGAATGAGGTTTTGGCAGATGACCCTAAAGCAGCTCAGGCCGAATCAAACTAGTCAACATTAAATTGTATCGAGTATACATATGGTCTACCGATTTGGATAAGCAGTGTGTCAAAAACATCACTAAAACAAATTGACACTGTCCATTTGAAATTTTTGAAAAGATACTTAGGGGTATCAGATCACTCGAACAATGCCATTGTGTATCATCATTTAAAATCAATATAGCACCAAAATCTTTAAGTAGCATCTTAGTTCCAGAAGAACTCTTAGGATACAGACTGGAATTTTTAAAACAGATTCCAGAGCAAGAACATTTCAACAATATAGAAAACATACCTACATGGTTCTGGTTAACAAGACAATTGTATAAATTACCAACATCTTTCTTTTACAGAAAAAAGATAAAGAAATCCTACACTTAGGTCACAAACACCAGTGCTCACAAGTGAAATTCCATGCAAAAATGGATAAAGACAAATGTATATGCCTGAATTGCTGCTCACAAATGTTACATTTTCATTATAGATTTTGTATCCCACATGATACCTGTACAGTATAGCAAGTTGAAATAAATTGAATTAAAATTAAGACAAAGGCAAATGTAGAAAATGTGGAATTTCAATTACATTGAATTTTTTTTATAAGCATCAACCTGATTTTTTCTAGGCTAGCAAATTTATTAAATAGGACGCTTATCGTTACTACATAAGATTGGTAAATTCTAGGCTAGGATGCTTACAAAAATTATGCTTATGAAGAAAAAAGAGTGTATTTCAATTCTCCTTGGTTTAATTGATCTTCATAATTTGAGTAATATAAAATTTTCAAAATTGTTTTTATGGAATTTTACAAAATTCGCCAAAGATATTTTTCAAAAGTCCGTTGGGAAACCTCAAATGAGGTGCCGCAACGGACTTTGGAAATTATTGGGAAATTTGTGATTTTTGAAGCCCACCCTAGTTAACTGTAGTTTGAATTAATCTTTCACTAGCAAAAAGAATTTTTCAATTATCTCTTTTCTCCTATGCGGAAATTGAGATTCAAGATAGCATTTTCAATGAAATTACTACATAACTGAAAAATTAAAACGCTGTTTTCTCAAAATTGCGCAAAAAGTCCGTTGCGGCACCTCATATTTGGTTCATTTTGATGGGTTTTCAAAGCATTGAAAATATATCAAAAATTACAAAAAACTGGCAAAATTTTCTAAAATATCCAGCTAAACAGGTGCAATGACTTCATTTTGAGCATTTGGCAGTATAACAAGTTGGGAGATACTTTCAGAATTGTCATTGGTGGGTCAATTGTGTGTCTCCTTAATTTTGTGGTAAACTCAAATAATTTTCACATTTTAAACAAATTGTTCCTCACACATGACTAATTTGGTCTTTTTTGTCAAAACGTGTCCTAATTGTCAAGATCCTTTGCCTAGTCCAGGACAGAGTACATCCTTGTTTAGGAAGAACATAAGTAATTGTACATGAGTAAATGAAGTCAATCTCTGAATGTATATTTCCAAATTCAACTTAATATTTTATTGTATCTTTTAAAGGTCTAACTAATTTAGTGATTTGAGGCTTGTCTTACATCAGGCTTTTTTTGACGGCTTCTAGGTTAATCAAATACCTAGAAATGTATTTTTGAGTTTTCACGATTTTGAAATTGAGTTTTTGCATTTTAAAATTGAGTTTTGAAAAAATTGAATCGAGTTTTCAAAAAATAATTGAGTTTTTGATAAAAAAAATCATTAAATTGACTAAAAAATTGTTGAAAATGACAATTTTTCAAACAAATCTTAAGTATTTTCTTCAAAATCGTAAGAAAATTGCGTAATACTAACTTCAAATTGATTTAATGAAAAATTTTAGAAGGGAAAAAACTAGAAAGTTCGTATTTCTGATTGAAATTAAGTTTTGGTACAATGCCGTTCATAATAGATTTCCGGGAATGGAAGGGGGCAAAATTCGACTCTTTCACTTCTATAGAATTCACCAAATTTTACTCACATTCATTTCAGACCATCAGATTTCATTTTGGATGATATTACTTTTTTTTCCATATTAATCTCCATATAAAAGTACAATCAAGAAATATACAAGAATTATTGTGTTTACATTTTGAGTGTGCTTATATAGGGAGAATAATATGGAAAAAAAAAGTAAAATCATCCTAAATGAAAATGAATGTGAGTAAAATTTGGTGAATTCTACAGAAGTGAAAGAGTCGAATTTTGCCCCCTTCCACTCCCGGAAATCTATTATGAACGGCACTGTACAACATCTCATGGGTGAAAGTCATTCGCCTAAAATATTTTTAGACAGAGGTAGGAGATTTTCCAAAAAATTCAGCAACGTTCTAAATATCTTTTCTGGGACAGTGATAGTATCTATTTTCATGTAAAAAAAGATGTAAGTCAAAAATCAATTTTTGCTCTCAATCTTAATTCAAAATTATTTTGTAAATTAGATCATTTTACAAATTTTCACTTTATAAAAAACTGTATGGAGAAAAGAAGCAAAAATTCTCAAATTCTTGAATTTTTGACAACTGAAAATATAAACATTGCAAGCCAACGTAATCCTGTGTGAACCTTTCAAATGCTGAAGCTGTTGTGGCGCTACTGGCAGCCGCTCGCCGGCTGGGATCATAAGTGCTGATGAAAGGCATGGTGTTGTTGATGAGATTTTATTATTGGAGAGAGAGCTTCTTGTTTATGTTGAACAAATTAATTATGAGGTGCGGAAATCACATGGCTGAACTTTAAGGTTGGATTGAAATTTGGAAACTGTTTCAAAATTCATTTTTGCCTTAATGATACACCGTTGTTAAAGCCCAAAAAATTGTTTTGGCAAAAGTAATTTTTTCAGCAAATAAAAATCTGTCATAGAGAGTTTTTTAAATACCAATTTTTTTATTTGCTAACAATATTATTGGCGGACAATTAATGTAGACTTATTTTCTTTATTAACAAGGACGGACAGCGTCCTGGACGAGGCGAAGGGGGAAATGAAATATGAAGAATTTCTAAGAATTGAATTTTGAAAAAATGAAAATTTGCCAAAATCAGGACTAGGTTGGACAAACAGAGAATAGCACATGAATAAATGTACAACCATTGAATCAAAATATTTTCAATATTTTAAAAGGTAGATTTTTTCTAAAATTAGACAAATTTTAGAAAATTTTGAAAATGACCTCCAGGGGTCAACCCGCGGGCCAGTTCAGGCAGCAGATCAGAAAATTATTTTTGAAAAAGTTTTTTTCCAAATATCAGACAATTTTGAAAATTTTTCAAAAATTTTGAAAGTTGACCCCCAGGACTACCCGCGGACCGGTGCGGGCCATGGATCAGAAAAAATTCAAAATTTTTCAAAAAGAGTTTATTTTTCCAAAAATTAGACAATTTTGAAGATTTTTCAAAAATTTTGAAAATTGCCCCCTGGGGTGACCCGGGGACCAGTGTGGACCGCGGGTAAAAAAATCAAAAATTTCATGAAAAGTTGATTTTTCAAAAAACTGGAAAATTCTGGGCATTTAAAATTTTTTTTTTGAGAAATGACCCCCCCCCTGAGTTGACCCGCGGAACCCGAGGGCCACAGGAAAATAATCAAAATTGCCTGAGGAACCTACATATAAAATTTCAGGAAAATATCTTCAAGATTGACAAAGTTATTAAACTATTTTGAACTTTGGAGAAGAGGGAGAAGGAAAAGACAAAAAAGAACTTCTCTGACGACTCTGACGAGGCGAAGTCTGGCGAGGCTTCGCCTCGTAACAACTGTGTACATTAGATGAGGAATTTTTAGGGTAACTGCCAAAGTCTTTGGTACAATTGGAAAGCTATGAATTTCTAATTTTTTTATGATTGAGGGTATACAATAAAATGAAATGCTTTTGTTTAGAATGTAAGCCCCAATTTCAATTGCGTATACCAAAAGATAACCCTGTAGTTAAATATTTTCTTTTTTTTTTGCAAATAGAAAATGCAGCACTTCCCTACAATTTATGAAGTAAAATGATCCAAAACGTACATTTTACTTCTATAGACGACGTGAATTGCTTCATTTTATATTTATATTTATATTCAGAATGATCTAATTTTCCCTTCAATGTTAACTTACACCCTTACAATGATGTGTAGTAGAAAATTTCATTTAGAAGATCTGAAATGTGTTGGTAAAAGTACTGAAAATCTATATTTTTGCATGTCATGCACGTAAGCTTTAATGACACCTAGAATAAAAACTTACACAAAATTAATATGCCTGAACTTTTAAAAATCTATTTCTGGATTCATTGTCTTCATAGATGTTTCCCGCTACAATCCAACCCCACCGAAGCACTAATTTTTCTTGATTTTTTTCTCACTTTAATTGAGGAATGACCTAATTAGGAAAACACATTTTCAGAATTTAATATCACAGTTAGAGATTTGTAACGGAGGAATCAAAATTATCTTTGCTTATTCGGAATTAACATCACAAGGGAGTGTAACACTTCACAGATAGAGAGACATTTATTTATTTTCGAAATAATCATTTTTCGTTTTAATATATTTGCTTTCTTGCATTATTTCATGAACACATTTTCATTGCAAAAATTAAAATTTGCTCTCCTTTTTTCTTTTTCTTTTTTTCGTGAGAGAGTGTCAAACTTAGAGTTTTCTACTTTCGTTTTTACTTGCTTCTTCGTTTCGGTGCTTTTACATTTTACAGGTAGCTCAGATTAAGTAGAGAGTTCTCAAGCACCCTATACAGTAAAACTGATGATAGAGGCTGCGAAAGGGTTTGATTGTGAAAGTCTTGAATCTTTCACACCAATGAATCCTTAAATAATGGAAGTTTACATTACATAACGAGATTTTCTATAAAATAAAATTTTTACGTCTGGTATTTCTGCCAAAATGCTATTTTGTGAAAAAGTTCGCTATGTTATGAAAATTTCAAGTTTTTTTCAGTTCTTAGAGTCGGACTCAGAATTTATTCTTGAATCTTTCACATTCACCATAAATTTTACTGCATAGTATCGTTGAGGTTGTGTATGAGTGTGTATTTTCTATCATTAGAGAGACAAGCAATTGAGGCAGAGTGCAGAAAAGTTAAGGCTTTTTTCACTTCTATGGATTCAAAGACGGAGATTAATGCTTTTAATTATTCATAGACAGTTTATGTTAATAATAATAACAGCTCTTTATTCAAAGGCCTCTCATTCATGCTAAAAATATACCATTGAAAAATTATTTTTGAGAAAAGAATAAAGGGAGTAAGTTTCTTTAGGTAAAATTTTGAGTTTCTGCTCAGATATTTCGAAACAAATGTCGCACAAAGTGTTAAAAAACTTAGCGGAAAATGTGTAATTTGCATTTATTTATATTCATTGAATCAACAAAGAGTTGCTTAGAATTAAACACTTCTTCAATTTTAGTTAGTTTCAATAAATTTGTATGAAAAAATCAGGAACGATCAGTATCAGGAGATATGTATATGCACTTATATTTTTCTTCAAAATCATTCTTTTTTCTTTTTTTTGCCATCAAGGCTTTTTTTGCATTTCAAAAAGCAAAATTAAAAGAAATATTTGAAGACTCCCTAGTTAGAAAAATATCACATACGTGCATACGGATTTTTAATTAATAAAATCATAACATAAGGATCTTTTTCTAATTCTAAAAGTAATTCTAAAAGTAATGTGATTTCCCATAACGAAAAAAAAATAAAAACTGAGCTTAATTTAATGTTAAGTGAAAACTCAGTAGTTTTACAATTTATTGTTTATAGAAAATGTAAAAATAAGTTTCCAATATAATTCATGAAATTGTTTTAAAAATTTTGATATCAATAAAAAAGCCTCATTAAAAGTATTTTCTCTCTAGAAATTACTCTTTCATTCTCTATCCATCTTTTAACTCTCATTTCAGATTTATTTTGTTTGAGAACTGCTCATTACGTTCATTATTTCTTACTTCAACTGAATTGAAATACTTGTCTCTCTTTTCAATCTTCACAGGTGCCTACTCAAGTCAGAACTTTCCTGGACATTACAGACTTGGGGTGTGAGCCACTAACGATATTAATCTATACAGTTGATACATGGATGAAAAAATGATAAAATCCTGAGGTTCGAAATGGCAAAAAAATAAAGTTTCCATACGGACCAAAATTTCGTATCAAAGTCTTGCCAATTTTCACTTTATTTAGTAAAAAGTTGCCAAAACCCTTCCCTCCATTTACAAGATTCTATACATTTTACAGTGGTGTCACGATTTAACGACACATTTGGGAGGCAAGGAAAATGTTAAATCGTGAGATGACGTTAAATATGTAGTGACTGCTTTTTATAACTTCCTCTGTCCCAAAATAGATTGTGCATATCTCGTGCTGTGCTAAGTTTCGTGGAATTAATTATTTCAACGAATTAGGTTAACCTTCATGAAGTTAAAAATTCCGCGAAACTTAACACAGTGCAAGATATGTACAATCTATTTTGGGACAGAGCAAGTAAATGGAGGCATCCTGCACGTCGTTATATCATGAGATGTTGTCAAATTGAGTGTCGTTAAATCGTGACACTACTGTAATATCCTCCCTGAATGGGTAACTCTGGCGATAAAATGTGGAATTTCTGAACATTTGGTAGAAATTATTAGCTTTCCATCAATTGAGGAGCACACCGATATTTTCACAGGTCGGTTACACTTTTGAGAGAGCACTTCACTTCACATGCAGGAGAGAGAAAGAAAGAAGAAATCCAGGAATCATGAAGAAGACTGCTTGCTCATCTGCCAGGAAATTCTTTTCTTTCTTGGGATACGTAATAAGGCCAAGAAAAGTATTCAGTTTTGACGAAAGTTTGCAGCTTAACTATCTTTCAAAATTATCTTCCAAAATAAAACGGCTCACAAAACTTCATGAAGTAGAGAAAATTGCATCTTAAATTTTCATTTCTCTTCAAATAATGAGAAATTTGTGACCTCGAATATTGCATACTTCAAGTGCACTTCCTGAACCTGAAAAATTTGCCGAGGGAATCTGATGGGACACCTCAAATGTTCAAAATCTAAATAACTTTTCCCAACCCTAGGATAAATAGTAAAAGCATCAGTCTTGATAGCCTTCTTCTATTAGTTAATGCCGGTAATTTACAACCGAATTGCTTTGTGGACATTCTTTCTTTGCAGTCTTATCTTCTTCCTGGATTCGACCAGTTAACGTCATTTCGCTTATAAATTCGATCGCGTAGATTCTTGAGTGCGTGCATTTAAATGAGGATGCTTGCATTTCAGGTTTTGAAGCAAATGTAGTCCTGTACGAAGGAACCCTTTCTGGGAAACAAGCGCGGAATCCCCGCGCTTAAATGCTTAAAATGCTTAAAATGCTTAAAATGCTTAAAATGCTTAAAATTTTGAATTTTTTGCTGAAATGCTTATAAAAACTAGCTTTCAAAAGTGCAAATTTTAAAGGGACACTGAAGTCAAAAATCAAGTTGAGCTTAAATTGAAATATGTACCCTGAAATAATTTTCCAATTTTAACAAAAATATTATTGCACCCCTATATCAGCTCATAATTGAACTCTCAAAAATTTTTGAGAGTTAGAATTTTTTAAGGTTTTATTGCACACCCTAGTCATTTTAACCTTGTACTTCAAAATATGGAAAACTCTATCACACTTCCAAACAATAGAAAATGTGTGCGAGCTTTCTTGATCCAAATTTTATTCCAAATGTGATAAATTTTCCAAAATTTTTGCATTACTAGTGTAAGAAAATTAGAGTGTGCAGTAAAATCTTAAAAAATTCTAACTCTCAAAATCTTTTTGAGAGTTCAATCTGGGGCTAATATAAGGTCTTAAAATCATTTTTGTTAAATTGAAAAATTATTTTAGGGTATATTCTTTAATATAAGCCCAAATTAATTTTTGAGTTCAGTGTCCCTTTAATGTAATTTATTAGAAAATTTCATAAAATTGACGAAGACATTGAAACTGTCATTGTAAGGAGGCGTTCTTTGAAAACTAAGGGTTGGAAAGTGATCCAGAAGTTTGCTTCCGAAGCAGAAGCAAACATATTGGTTTCCCGAATTTCGGGCCACTAACATTTGTAAACAAACCCTTTTTTGGTGAATTGTACAGTGACACCCTTTTGGAAAAAATTTTAAAAAAGCAAAATTCAAAATTTGCTCTTGTTAGGATGTCAATGGCAATTTTTCCTGAAAGTTTCTTGCTCATAGGAGATGTAAGTTGCAACAAAGGAAAAGATTGAAAAAATATTGAAAAAACATTGAAAATTTTTGAAAAATATTACACTTTTCAGCCAAAACTGCAGGTCAAAAAGGGTGTTTTGTTTACATATGTTCATGGCCCAAAATGACATTAAAACATTTCCAATTACTTTAAAACTCAAATGGGGGATTCACAGGATATCAAATTGAATGTCTGTGACTTTTGATTACACTTTTGTATTGATAAGACTCTCAAAAAAGCTTCCCCCTTGTAGTTGTACTGAATCTTTCGATGTCTAGCACTAAGAAATTTGCATTTTGCCACTTTTGTTATTTTTTACTGTTTTGCAGTTTCACGAAAATGTTGAGAAATTTTTGCATATATTTACAATGAAAAGCATTTAGAAATTTTCAGTTTCATGAAAATGTAGGTCTCAGTTTGGGAAAACATTTTGCCAAAAAAAGCCCGAATTTGTGTGGTTGATGGAAATAACTTTCCTGGCTACCTTCCAACAGAAATGGGATCTGAAAGTGTGGGACATCAGCAAGAGCGGCCTGGACTTGGTGATCCACAAACCGGAATGGTCCACGGAACTGGAAACGGAAATACACTTCAAATTCCAACTGGATCTATCCACCATACTCGTCGCCAAGGATGTAGCTTTGTTATGTTTTAATGGTAAAAAGATATTGCCTGAAGTTGTGACTTCTCGGGCTTGTTGTTGTTGTTGTTGTTGTTGTTGGTGGTGGTGGTGGTGGTGTTTTTGTTGTCGTTGTTGTTGTTGTGGTTTTTTGCAAAATTGTTACATAAGGAATTGTGGGCAAAAAGGGACAAACACTGAATGTTTTAATGGCCCTGTTACACGTAATTTTTAAAATGAGCAATTATGCTATTGCTCGGCAATATCAATTATCGCTCTTCAAAAGCAATACTGCTCTTCTGGAACAAAAGAAATATTGCTGTTGTTGAGCAATATTACTTTCTAGCAGTAAAAAGCAATATTGTTGATGAAAAGCAATATTGCTTTTGCAGAGCAATAATTGGTATTGCCGAGCAATAGCAATGATTGCTCATTTTAAAAATCACGTGTAACAGGTCCATAAAGAAAAGTTGGGAAAAATTCAATATCCAAAAATTGCTTTTTTAGTAAAAATTCAAGAATTTACTCCACTTTTCTCAAAAACTCATCCGAAAAGTAAATTTGTTTCCTATTTTGTATGATTTAAAATCATACTACATGGCTTCTTTTCTTGTCAGATACTATGATAAATCTGACAAAAAAGTTCACTTTTTTGTCAGATCCTAAAAACTGACAAGAAACACTTTTTGTCAGATTTATCAAAACATCTGACAAAGAAGTTACTTTTTTGTCAGGTTTACTTTTTTTGTCAGATTTAAGAATTTTGAAATCTGAAATTTGGCACGTAGGAGAAGCCAAAGACTAAAAAATCACGTATACGTCCACAAATAAGCTTCTCTTTTTAGTTTCGAACAATTTTTCGTCTCGCTCGTACCTCGCTTGCCGAAAAATACGTTCTTGACAAAAAAGGTGAATCTTATTTGCTGACATACAAATAATTATTTTAAATCGTGTCCTTCCCATTGTTTTAGGCAAAGGGGACGACACCCCTCAAGAGATGATCGCCCACGACTTGAACCGGAATTTCGTTGAACTGTGGAGGGACGCCATCTATGATTGGGGCCAGTTCGAACTGACCAGACTCTTCGGGACAGACATCTACAAGTTTAATCTCCTGGCCAATAAGATTGAGGTCTTTGAAATTAGGTCCTATACAAAGTTGTACAATATTCCGCTGGTGGAGGATATGAGGTATCCGCATGGCGATATTTCAGGTAAGGAGTAATTCAAGTGGAAGATTTTGCTCTGTTTTCATTTTCTGGCTGTCTTTAGTTTAGAAAATTTCGCTCAGTTTTTCATAAAATTTCTGAGTTTCTTGAAAAAATTCATAAAAATTGTCATTTTTATT
Source organism: Longipedia americana (assembly GCA_028571025.1). NCBI lineage: Eukaryota > Metazoa > Arthropoda > Copepoda > Polyarthra > Longipediidae > Longipedia > Longipedia americana. The sequence continues at coordinate 11,638 of JAOWAT010298843.1, forward strand.
ACAAAATTTGGTTAGAAAAGTGAAAATTCCACTCAAAACTGTCAAATTTTCTCAAAAATGTCTAATTTTGTGCTCTAAATTGCAGTAAAACAGCATTAAAATGAGCAATTTTCTCAGTTTTAGATTCCGAGGAATCTAAAAATTTTGTATCTCTTATTTTTTGCGTTTTCGCTCAGTTTTTCAAGAAAAGTCGGCTCAGTTTTTTATTTTTTTTTTGAGAAAAAAAGCCTGAAAAGGAAATTTTTAATAAAGATTTGATTTCCAAACTACTTCCATTTCTGATGTTGCAGGCGACGGTCGGCACCTGGCGATTCCTGGCAAAATGGCCGCTGACAACTCCCCTGCCGTTAGCGTGTGGAACGTGAGAAGGGGCACGCAACGATTCCTCTATCCGACCCAATCGTTTTGTCCCTTCAGGTGGTTCGAGAAAACGGCCGTCAAAAGAGGAAGGGTCTACGGGCTACTCAATAGGAGGTGTCTCTTTATATGGGATGCAGAAACGGGGAGGGCTATTAATAAGGTAGGATTACCGTCAAATGGTCTCATTTGGAACTACTGCTTCTGCCCCAAAATAGATTGTGAATATCTCGTGCTGTATTTAGTTTTGACGAATTATTTACATCAATGTCGACGGAAATCATTGTTGTAAATTATTCCGCGAAACTTAATACAGCGTGAGATATTCACAATTTATTTTGGGACAGAGGCAGTATGGTCCAAAGTAGGAAGGAAGCTTAGGGTGAATTTGTCTATCGGAAAAGTGGATGATCCAGAAAAGTGGATTGTCCACTTTATATCAGTAACAAAAGTGGACGGTCCTCTTTTCTGGAACAAAATGTGGACCGTCCACTTTTTCATTGATATAAAGTGGACCATCCACTTTTCTGGATGGTCCAATTTTTTGATAGACAAATTCACCCTTAGAGTAAATTTTGGTTGAATTTATACATTTCAATATTCATTCAGATTCTCATCAATGGACGTTACTGAAATCTTCAATGAAAAACTTTTCTGATAAATTTGGGTTGAAATTCAAATCTATGTATGCTTTCTGGGTAAAAAAAGCTTACTTTAGAACTTTGTAATTCCTCAAACAAATATTGTATGACTGTAAAATTAAAAAAAAAATAATTTATAATGCTTTCGAATCTCACGTGATAATTATTTATTCTCAATCATCATAACTTTTTGCAAAATTACAAGTTTGCCTTCTCTTCCCAATTTTAGGTAGATCTTACCAATTCAGCTCCAGGCGACACTGAACCAGCTCTTACTTTCACCTTTTTAACAGTCAGCTCGAAACTCATCGCTACTATCAACATTCATCCATCAGGTAAGGGTGTAGGACACTATCATTTTTTTTCTGTCAGCAACTATACAACTTGAGCAACTTTCTTCATGAACTCCGGAAAATTAGAATGAATCCCAAACAACAAAATATTTTTTTTTCAGTAAGATATAAACAAACATGTCACAGTTTCCTAAAATTTCCGCAAAAATTTGGAGAAGTTGCTAACAGAAAAAATGATAGCGGCCTGCACCCTAAAACGTTACATTTTTGCGAGCAGCTTTTACGTCAACACGTTTGTTCCATGATTGTGTACAGTACACTCATGGTGTGCTTCATAAGGCCCAATTAATATGTGACTCATGAAGAAGTTTATTTTAGAGGGAAAATGTCCAACAATCTTAAAAGGGAGGCTGACCTCAAGGTTTGAGTTTTGCTTAGAATAAAGTTTATGCCTTGAAATAATTTTACAATTAAACAAAACATTTTCAAACTATATTTTATTCATGGTAACAGCAATATCATTTTAAAAGTAGAGTTAGAATTTCTTGAGATTTTATTGCACACCCTAGTCATCTTTAGTTTGTATTGCAAATATCTGGGAAAATCTATTGACCATCACATTAACCCAATAATGTGAGAGTGCTTTCCTGTCCAAAAAATATTTTAAGTGTAATATATTTTCCCAGATTTTTGCAATACAAACTTAAAACAGAGTAGGGTATGCAATAAAACCTCAAAAAGTTCTAACTCTATTCCAAAAATTATACTACTGTTACCATGAACAAAAATGGAGTTTGATTTTTTTTTGTTAAATTGGAAAATTATTTCAAGGCATAAACTCTATATTAAGCAAAACTTAAATCTTGAGGTCAGCCTCCCTTTAACTTTAGATAATCATTCTGAAAAATTTTTACTGTTAAGATGTCCAAAAATTAATTTCAATGAAAAAACTTTAGTAGCATGATGAAGTTTATGTTTCCTGGTTTCCATTTGTTTTTTGGTACATACTGTTTTTTTAAAAACTGTTTAACTTAAACAGCAATCGTATTTAGCATGATTTTCATTCATTAAACTACCACTTAAACCAGTGAATAAAAAATGTGCTCGTGCGAACATATTAAATGTGTTTGCACGAACAAAAGTAAACTTGTTTATGAGTCACATATTGAGCCTAACCGCGAGTGAAGCCCATTTTGGGCTTGTTTTACAAAAAAAACGTACTACTCCGTCTCGATGAGATTGGGCATTATGAAAAACCACTTATTTTCATTCTTTTTTCTTCAACTTCAAGTGAGATAATGAAAAAAGTAAAGATTTTTTTCAGAAACTAGAAATTTTCTACTTTTTGAAATGCATCTTACTTGTTTCATTATGTATCCTAAAGTCAGAGAAAATTGAGAATAAAAATAGGTGGTTTTTCATAATGGCCAATTTCGTCAGTACGGAGTAGGAATCTCCAAGGCTTTCAAACGTGTAATCAAAATTGGTTTAAAACTAGGCAGCTTAGTTTTGCATCAGAAATGTATTGAAACAAAAAAATTATTACAGTACTAGTGGTGTAACGATTTAACGACACTCGATTTAACGACATCTCACGATTTACCAACATTTAGGAAGCCTCCATTTACTAAATAAGCTGACACTATTTAACGTCACCTCACGATTTAACGACATTATCCTTGCCTCTCGAATGTGTCGTTAAATCGTAACACCACTGTATTAGAAAAAATGAAAAATGATTTTTTTTAAATAAAGCATAACCAAAATCAGTTGTTATTCTTTTATAGCGATGCTGTTGTTCTTCCATTGTTCGATGATCCTCTTGTTGTAATCAAAGACACTTTTTACTGATTCAAAAGACACAGAAGAGCCAATGTACCAAGTCCGAGCTTGTCCTTGAAGGTCGAACACGTCCCAATGATATCCTTTGGGAGCATCAGCAATTGACCAATGAGGGAAATATCTGAAAATGAGCAAAAAATAGTATAAAAGGAGACTGCCCCAATATCAAAAGTTTGTAAGTTTCCTTATGCTCATATTATACTGAACGAAATATCTCTGATAATTTATCAGCGATGATTTTTTTCAATGATATTTTTGTATAACAGAAAAAGATCTGAGGAAGCTCTTACTGTTTAAAAGAGTGAAGTATAACATCTTTCTTCTATTATTACTTTGTTGATGAATGCCTCAAAAATTCGAAACAGAAAAATATCATCAGTAATTATCAGAGATACTTCACATAGTGTAACGGTTCCATTAAAACTATTTTTCAATCATTTAGGTAGCATTTTTTATGTTATTTATGCCCTGAAATTTCAAAATTATTAGAATTGAAATTAAATAATGAGTTACCGGTACTATTAATGAGAATTTTTCATCCAAGTAGAGGAAATTTATTCAATTCTGCATCAAAACTTCCTCTGGTCCCAAGCATAAATTAATATTTTTGGTAATTCATTAAATGATATTTACTAGAATAATTCATACTTATTTGACTTTCGAAAGCATAAATTTATAAATTCCAAAATGATACTAGAAGGGTCATAAATATTTCTCATTAAAATTACGGACTTTTAATTTTGGGTCAGTCTGCCTGTAAATGATCTATGTGACTCGAAATTGAATGCGTTTTCTTGAGTAAATATTTCAAAAATAAATAATTGGTGATAAATCATTCCTATGATGAAAGATGATTTTTATCATCGATTTGTTATTTCTAGTGGCCCTACTCAAGGAAATGTACTCTAATAAATATGAAGTTTTAACTTTTTTGCTTACTTAACATGGTTCGTATTCAAATATTCAATATTTGAAAGATTTCCATTGATTTGTCGCAAGCCTTTCTCAATGAGATCATGCTTATCCCCTTCACTAAGATTTTGAATATCATTTGATCCATATTGTGCAACAAAAAGAGTTCTTGTTTTTGAATTATCAAATCCTAGCCGAGTCTCTCTCTTCTGGTAGGCTGGGCCTGTTATATTCTGAAAAGAAAAGAGATTAAGTAGTACTGAACTATAAATGTCTTTTTTACAGAAATGATTGAGGAGCATATATTTTAAGCTTCGTGTTATAAG
>JAOWAT010298954.1:0-16003 GCA_028571025.1 Longipedia americana
ATTGATATTGATTAGTATTCGGTTTATCGATTTTTAATAAAATACTGCTAAGAAAAACATCTGATGACAGGTTATAAACCAGTTCTTTTTAAATCTATGACTCCTTGCCTTCTTATCTACTGCTTACTAAGCTTTTCACATTGCAGTTTTACGGAATTGACAACAGCGAGGTTCTAAGCCGAGACAAAAATTCCAGAGTAATCTATTTTTGGCGAGGAGTAAATAAGAGCTAAACCCTCCGAAAACATGATGTTTCTCTTCCACAATTCAGGACATTAAGCATATAAAAAGGACGTGTCTAGTTTCAAGAAAGTTTTGAAGAGACATAATTAGACTGTAAAAACATTCCTACTATAATGGTAAGTAAGTTTCTTAATGTTTTAGTAACAGAGCAGAGGTTTCTGAGTTGTGTACGCTTGTTTCTGACGAGATTTATCCTGTGATATATTATGTTTAGAGGAGTGGATCAGTTTGGAAATTGAGAGAAAACAGAATGATGTCGTTGTTGAGGGCTATTGTAAAGAGTCAAAAGTTGGAAGATTTCTTTGATAAAGTGAAGGCCATCGATGAGGTGGTAAACGAAAGCTAGACCATTGAAGATATTGAAAAAAACTAGAAAATTGAAGGTTATGAAAGAGGTCAAAAAACTGAAGATGTCGCGGAAAGTCAAGGAACGAAAGACTTTGAGGGAAGTGGAACAACTCAGGATATTGAAGAAAGTCGATAAGTTGACGACATTTAAGGAAATAAAGAAGCAAAAGAAACCGAAAATAATAAAGAAGAAGTAGCCAAAATGGAAAGCTAGAGTGGAGAAAAAATAGAATATACGAGGATGGCAAATGAAGTAGAATTCTAGAGCATTGGTAGAAATGAGTCTAAAGCGGCAAAATAGATCGAATTAATCGATAAAGATAGGAATTAAAAGAATTGGGGAATCCATCTCGTGATTAGCGTTATTGTAACAGTTGTGGCCTTCATACTTGGGTGGAAGTGCATAAAGGCAAAGCAAATCCCTGTTACGTCCTTTATCCAGTCTTAGACCGGATAGACAAATGTTGATAACCCAGAATTAAGTAGAAAGGGCAGTAGAAAGGGCAAGAGAAAGAATAAATGATGAACTAAGGAAATATATAATTTAATAGCCGATTTAATAAGTTTACAGGAAATTTAAATATATAACCGCTCGCTTTATCTTCTTTTTTACAGCTAACCTTCTTTTTGTTATAAGAATTCTTTAAAAAAAAAAGAATGAAACGTTCAAGAGACTCATCTCTTCGAAAGAATTTTCTATCAGTGACATCGTTGAAATCTTCGGCAATTTAGCAGAGACAAACTTTGAAGACGTACAAATTCTACAAGCCTGAGTAGTTTATATGGAACAACCCTTATAGAGTCAGTAGGCAGGTTTATCCGTACTATCACAAACAAAATTAGAATTATAAGCTTTATAGATAGCCGTTGATAAAGCAGCAGGAGGAAGAAGACAGGAGGAATAAGTAGGAGAAAAGAATATAGCGACTACTTCGAATTAAGACTCAGACTATGCAGAGATTTTATCAGAGAAGGAAAAAGAGGAATGTCCTTGAGGAGTCGTGTTTCAAGGGAAAGAGGTCTTTAGATCAATCCCGTGTGGGAGAAACAAGGGGCCATACAAATTCTGTACGATGTTCCCAATCTTTTTTTGAGGGGTCTTCCAATTCGGTATTCAGGGTCAGAAATGACTAGAATAGGCAACCTTTAAAAAGTTAAACAAAAAAGAAGAAATTGAGTGAATCGATCATTCGACACAATTAATAAATCCATAACAGAATGCAGTAAAATTTCAGAAACGGAAAAAATGAAAACGATAGACCACCATTTCGCCTCAAAAAAATAGCTAAAGTGGAGCCAACGACAATAAGATACTAATAGGAATGACTCTAAATTATAAATGACCATATTAAAAAATTAAATGCATTTACTAACATCAAAAGTATGAGTCAGTTATCATTATTCTACGGTTGGTTTTATTCCATCTGGTTTTCTTAAATAGCAGGTTCATCATTTTCAATCTCTTGGATCGGTTTCTAGTCGTCATTTTTCGAATTTTGCTCCTGGTACTACTCCTGCTCCTCATTTTACTGTTAGTCTTTATTATCTTTTCCATCTTAACCTGACTTTTCTTCTTTCTAGATTGCTTCTTCAAAAGGTTATTACTTGTTTTGCTATTATTAGGTGACCTTAATTTGTGCTTAATTCTCTTCAACTGAAGGATTTTCCTATTTCTGTTCTTTTTGAACCCAGTCCGAGTATTTCTGGCGTTCTTAAGCAGGGTTTTTTTGAATTTAGGTGTTGAGTTACTCTTCTTGTTTTTCGAGATCCTTTTGTTCAGATTTTTTATCCTCTTAGACAGGTTTTTAAGAGTCACTTTCGTAGTTTTAATCCTATTCTTTTAGATCAACATCTTTTCCAACAAGATAAAGTACCTATTCAACGTTATCATACTTTAATCTGGCAAAGATTCCTTCTACCTTCCCATCGCATTCATTTTAGATGAATTCGATGGCTTATTCTCTTTATATTTCGATTACTTTTATTTATTTCTTGTTTTTGGTATCACCGACGATCTGTAATTTTTATCTGGTGAGTCTGATGGTGACTAGGAAGTTTGTTCCATCGATTACTCTCATCCTGCAGAGTTAGATATCGGAGCCGATATGGGATTACATGGGTGGCACATAGGTTCTTCTTGGGTTGACGGACTTCTTGCGATCGTTGATTATGAAGGGATAGTTAGATAGGTTTGTTATGACCTTTTTCTGCCTTTTCCAATCTTTTCTCAGTTTTTCGGTTTGATAGGTTGGCTTCTTTTATTGTAACCTTCTCAACAACTTAGCATTTTCAATTTCAATGTTCTGCATTTGTCTTTTACGGAATGAGGAGTTTAGGCTTTTGCTAACATTATTGCTGGAGGATGCTGAACGAGAGTTTTTCTTATTCATGATGCCAGTTATTTTTTAGAGGAGTATTCTGTTGGCTTTTTCGATTTATGTGAAGCGGTCTTCAATGATCATTTATTTTTTCTTGTTATTTATTGGTACTGAATCCAAAGCTGTTAGATTACTGGTCAGTGGTCGAACGTGTCTTAGATGGTCGACATGGAAGCCCATTGTCCTTTATTGCTCCCATTTTTTGACATGCTTATTACTGTATGCTGTGCCTCTAAAGTTACTCATTAATTTTATTATATATATCCAATTAAAATAAATATTCGGTTCGACTGCACAGAGAGTATTCACCAACCAAATGTTCATAAAAATGGAGGATAAAACCGCATGTAGTTTATTCAAATATCAATTTTAGCTCTTCTTTTTTTGTTCCTAATTTTCTTTTTCTTGATTTTCTTATCATATTTTCCATATTTTTATTAAGTTTGTTCCTCAGTTGCATTTTTCTTTTCTAACTTGAGTTTAAGTTATTAGGTGGCTATTCTGACTTTCTCATCGACGCTTTCTTTCAGTGCAAAGACTTCGCCTTCATTTAATTCCAGTCCATCTATTTTATGATTGATGAGATGTTAGATCTTTTGAAATTATTCAATGTCGTATTGTGAAACGAACGTTAATGCTTTTCCCGCTTTTCCTGCTCTTGCTGTTCTTCCTACTCTGTGGATGTAATCTTTGGGACTCATTGGTAAATCGTAATTCATGACCAAATCTACCTCTGGGATATCCAAGCCTCTGGCTGCGACATCAGTAGCTACCAGAATACTGACTTATTTGGATTTGAATCTCGCTAAAGACCCCAATCTTTTACTTTGGGACATCTGCCCATTTATAGTTACGCATTGGTATCCAAGTTTCCTGAGAAACAGGCAAATTTTCATAGCACACAGACAAGTCAACGTGAATATGATTATCTAGTTACCAGGTTTTAGACTGAGGATGTAGGCAAGGTAGACTTCTTTGAATTTTGAAGGGATAAAAATATACTCTTATTTGAGTTTGTCAACAGTTTCATATTTTCCAGAAACTGCAATTTTGACAGGGTCTTTTAAAGATGCTCTTTAGAGTTTTTACACTTTATCAGTCATCGTAGCCGAAAAAAGATAAGTATTTCGGTTTGTTGGCAACGCCTATACTATTTTATTCACCTATTTGCCAAAATCCTAAGAAAGAAGTTTGTCAGCCTCGTCGAAAACAAGATAGCGAGTGTTACGATATTGGTATGATTTGGTGTTTTACAGGTGATAAACAATTTTGCCTGGGGTTCCTATCACAATGTGAGGATTGTTGTTCAGAAGCTTTAATTGACTTTTTATATCGATTCCACCGACAATTACTGCAACTTTGAGACCTATATGTGCTCCTAGAGCCTTGAAGTGCTCTCCAATTTGGACACACAGCTCTCTGGCTGGCGCCATTATAAGAGCGACAAAGGGGGTTGGTTTGTCGAGCAGTCCTTGGAGAATGGGTAAAGCGAATGCGAGGGTCTTTCCGCTTCCAGTTTGGGCTAGTGCTATCACATCTTTCCCTTTCAATGTATAGAGTAGAGACTATGCTTGGATTTTGGTGGGTTTAAGATAGTTCAGTCTTTTACAGGCGATTTTCATTTCTTAGCAAAGAGGTAGCTACTCAAAACTTTGGGGCTATTGCTGCTATGTTTGCATTTCCTACATTTTTTATTAAACTTCAACAATCAAATTATCTGTAATAGTCGGAAAAAATGGTTAATATTTAATTATTGTAGGTATAAAATATAAGAAACAAAGTAGTTCACGAATTTTCGACTTATAGGCAAGCTATCCTAGCTTTGAGAGCTTTCATATACTCCTAGTTTGCCTACGATTCCTTTTTCAGACTCTGTTTGTAGTTTTCCGTTTTTTTCATTTATTTAAGTTTACGAAGAGCCTACGCTTCATAGTCTTCGGATTTTCGGGCAAGAATATCTCGAATTTGTTTTTTATTCTTGTTACTGTTTACAACGGTGTCTATTTAATCTTAAGACTGGAATTTTCGTTGATTTTTCATTTACTACAGATAATTTTTGTACATGGGTTTTTCATGGGTGGATTTCTGCATTGAGTGCAAAGAACTGGATTTGCTGATTTGCTGATCTTTGGGTAGATCCCTCAAACCTTTCAGGTATTACTTTCCTAACTATCTTGGATCGCCACTCATTGCGAAATCTTTGAACTCTCCGTATATTTGCATGTCGTTCAAGGCTTTCTGGGATAAAAAATTGTATTTGAAAGGGTTTTTGGCTTTATCTCTTGCAATTTATATTTGAACTTTCTTTGATTCATCAATTTAGACAGGAATATCTTTCACATGCTACTGGAATTTTCTCCTTCTTTTTAATTTCTCAAGTTCCTACTTCAATCTCTACTCGTCTCTGTTGTAAAGGATTTTGAATTGCTAGCGGTGTTGCTCTTCTTATTCAGATTTCGTTCGTTACTTTCTATTTGCTGGTTGTCTTAATTTTAATTTCTAGAGGAATTATTTCTCATGGGCTTTGATGGCTTCGGAGTCGAATTTTATTTCATACTGTCTGCTTTTTTTGTTTATTTATTCTTCGAATTTCTTTTCGTATTGCTATTGTTAGTATTTTCTCTGAATTTCCAGGAATTTGGGAGCACTACTATAATATGCAAGTGATACCTTTGGCTTTTAAGGTAGAGATTTCCTTTTCGTATGTTTTACAGTCGTTTTTATCCGTACTACTCAATCTATCTGATACGTTTTTAGATGATTTTCTTTTTCTCTAGCTGACTGAAGCTTTTCAAAGATTCCTACTACTTTTTGATTTTTTCGGCAACGTGTTTTTCTTTTTCCTTTTATTTGTCTTCGGCCATCTGTTTCCTGATTTCGATTGTTTTCTGCTATTACCTCCATTTTCTGGCTTTTTACTAGTTCTATTTCTTCTTCTTTTCCTACTCCTCTCTGATGAAATCTGTCTCCTGCCTCCTGATATCCAGGAGTTACCTTTTTACAATTTTATATCTTTCGGAGTTGGTTGCTTATTAATGAGTGAATGCGTCTAGTTACTGTTGAAGTTTTTCCTTTTTGATATGCAGTTATTATTAGAGAGTGAGACATTTATGGTCGTTGAGGAATGTTTCAGGGTTTTCGCTTATTTTGATATTGCCCTTTTTTATTGAAGATGATATTTTAGTGATTGTTTGATTATTGGCTTTTATGGTCTAGGTTAGGCTTATGAAGAGTTACATTGAAACTTTTGTTTTAGTTTTTGAGCTGTTAGAAGTACTCTTTCATTATACTGAGGTTTTTAGAGTGTTCAATATTATATTTTTATTAGCAAAAGGGGGGTGCATATGGCTGATAAACTTGATTTTTTTTTTTGTATTTACCCCGACGGGAGCAAGTTAAGGTAGAATTCGTTTTTTAAAAACTGAACGTATAATAGATAATATTGGCAAAAATGCACATAAAATACTTGTCAAAAATACGTATATTATTTATTAGGAATTGTTGGTAAATCATTTTGATCTCATAAATTAATACAGTACTCTCGCTGAAAATAAGTGTAGCGATGAACTAATCATCAGAAAATCCAAAATAGTATGTTGACTTAAACTAACTGCATTTTCTACAGATGGCTTTACTCAACCAATCACTTCGATATTAACACATGTGTAAAACTTCCAGGAACCTTGATAAGCTTGGTTCACTCGATCCTAGGCCGGTTCGTTAAAAATAGATGGAAAGTTTTAGATCGGACGTTGATCGTGAGTATTTGGTTTTTGGACCTCCAGCAAAACGTGACTAAAAGATGGAAAAAGTTAAAGACTTTGAACTGGAATTTTAGGGGGAGGACTTATAGTATTTAAAACCTTCAAAGAAGGATAACAATAGGAAGGTGCTAGTAAACTTTCCTTCTCTTGAAAAGATAGCAAGAGTAAATTGATTTAACCAGTGGTTTAATATCGCGACAATATGGACAATTTATGAAATACTTCGCATTTTTCTCTCTTACTTTAATCAAACTTTAATCAAAAAAAAACCTATAATTTAAGATTATATGAAAAACTTGACCAACGGAGTCGTTCATCTTCACCACATAGATCCTGAGTGGAAAGTTGGGAACAACTATAGATTTACGAAGTTATCTGGAGGAGATAACTATGAATCGCTGAAAAAGGATGCGTCTTTGCCAACTACATCATACCATATCGAAAGTATTTAAAATTTAAGGGGGTAGATATCAGGACAGGAGAATTCACAGAGATATCAGAAAATTACATGGTCAACTCTACTACTGAAAAGCCTGAGGAGTAAATTTACACTACTGATTCTTTTGAGGCATAGATGAGGATGCTGGTTGAGGGGTTTGAAAGCAAACTTAGTCGAACAATTACTTTTTTTCAGGGATTATACGCTGGAATGGCACTATTGTTTACAATTGCGTTGTCTTTATCGAGTGCTGTTGCACAATCATTAGTTCGGGTGCAGGACCAGTCTATTCGCGTCCTTTCGATGCTAAGTGCATTTGGAGCGTTATACGCTTTGGTAAACATAAAGTCAAAATGTAAAATATAGAGTGATAATTTATAGACGAGATAATAAAGACAAAGGGTACAGCTTTATAGATGGACCAGCATTACAAATGTCTTGTTCTTTGCATTTTGTAGTTCATTTGTAATTGGTAGTATTAATTGTAGTTTATCAGATAAGTTACGTAATTTTTAATGTGAGTCATGAATTTGCGGTTAGGTATAGTACATTGACTAATGATACGGGCAGTTTTGGGACATTGACTACGATTACTATTGTTTATACTATTTTTGCATTATTAGGGTGGATATTTACCAACTCTAATACTGTTAAACATTAGATACTGTGATTTTAGGGGAAAAGAGGAAAAGGGAGTTTGGAACACAGTTGGATTCGCTTTCTGATGATATTTATCTGTTTTTGTTGGTTTAGAGAAACTAGTTTTTTTTTTGGTAATTTCTGAAAAAGTCAGAATTGTTTTGGGGTTTAAATGTCTCCGGTATTATATCGATTTTCTGGAAAAGTCAGAATTGTTGTGGGGTTTAAATGTCTCCAGTATTATATCGATTATATAATTTTTTTAATGACTGAGTACGATCAGAAAGATGATAGCTGGTCCAGCAGTGATATCGATATTGAAAATCTCAGCATTTATGAGTCTGAGAACGGGGATATCGATGTAGAGACGGCACCTCCTCATGGAACCCAAATTCCCACTGCACCTCTCGATCCTCACTATCCATTCATGGGAGATTTTGAAGACGGGAGCACTTTCGAAGGAATAGAAAGTGGGGTACAGATTAGTAGCGAAAATGAGGGAGTGCCGTTTGAGAACATGCTAGCTTTGTTATTTAACCAGAACGAGCAAGCATCGATTGTTGAAGAAAACGTTCAGTACCCGAGCTCTCCAGCTTAAAACTCTTATGAAGTCCAGGAACAGATTTTTGATCCCGATCAAAATATCTGGTAAGAGTAGGTCATTTCTCCTGTAGAGGTGACCGAAGACGGTGCATAAATCGAGGAGATCATTGAAAGTATTTCTGAGTAAGAAAAAAAAACGAATGGTCAAAAGGATTCCTAAATGGAAACGATGGCCGAAAAGAAATCCAGCGAATGCTGAATATACATACCTTTATTTTAAGTTCTTTTTTGTTTTGTTTCGGAGTGTGAATTGAAATAGTATGAATAATATTCAAAAAAATTGAAAGAAAAAGAATTAAGTAAGAAAATCAAAAGAAAGGATTTCACATTTAATCGCTGATAATATTACATCTTTTTTTGAACTAAGCCTGACCTGATGCATCATATTTAAATTATTGTTCATCTTAACTATTGTCACTGTCAATATTAGGTTTACTTTTGTTTAGAGATGCGATTGTCTTTTTTTCCAATTAAGATACTTTTTCGCCGAATAGTTTGGTCAGTGACCAGTAAAGAAGTTTTCTGGTTTATTTGAATCTTCTTGATATTTTAGGAGCTCTTAGCACGACCGTTATATAAATTTTCTCCCTGAATTTATAGGCTGTTGCTAGACAAGGTCCGGCAGTTACTGTAATTCCTGTTTTTATCCCTAGAAAACCTTATCTTCTGAGTAATTTGTTGGTGTTTTCCCATTGTACCTAACGAGTTGTGCCTAATACTTCGTTTTTTATTTTCCGCTTATATTTTTTAGTGCCTACCACCTGAGTGAATATATCTTCTTTCATACAAATTGAGCACAGCTTAGCGACTTCATAGACATTAGATTTGCTCTAGACATGCGGCAGTCCATGGGGATTGCCAAACCTGGTATTTAACAGTCCTAAATTTTTGGCAGTTCTATTCATTTAAATGACAAAGCATTTAACTTTAGCACTGGGTTACGTCTCGCTAGTCAGATATTGACCAGCCCACTCTGCCAGGCAGGTGGCAGCATCATTTCCACTTGGCAGCATTAGTCCATAGAGTAGTTCCTAGATAGTATAGAGCTATCCACTTAGTACCTACGCGGAGGTTCCGGTAATATCCATGATATGGTCTTCTACTTGGAATTTTTACTCGGTGATATCGACGGATTTGTCTCTAGAAATCTTTAGGGTTACGTAGAATGTCATTATTTTTGTGAGACTGGCGATCTATAGTGACATCTGACTATGGTAGGATACTAATATTGTGTTGGATGGGTGCTACATGACGATGTAGCTTTAGGATTTTATATTTTTTAGTTATTACGGAGATTTATGAAGCAAAGGTAGCATTTTTTTGGGATTTTATAATTTTTTCTAGTCTTTGATTGTTATCTACGAAAGGTTTTTTTGTTTGATATTGGATAGTATTTTGTTTCTATTTTAGGTGAAAATACGTTTATTTGTGATACTTTTTGTTTTGGTTTATCTTATTTTATAGTTTGGCCTACTTAACACAAAAGATTCCGACTGGGATTAACTTGAGTGTCTTGGGATAACGCTGTCAGTTTTCGAGGGATTCGTAAGTTCTTACTACATTTATTAGGCTTGTTTATCATTGATGATAAGTTTTTTAGACTCTACCTTGCTTAAGCATTTTTGTAGTTGAAAATGTTTTTTTCTGACTTAATTTTTGAGTGTCAAATCATTGCTTTTATGACTAAAAATCGGTGTCTGACTTTGTATGATAAAGATCTGTTGGTCATCGGAGTATTGGATTTGCTGAGAGGATGGTGTTTATGGGAATTTTAGGAGCATTTTTGACATGTGAATGGGAAAAACTCGAGAGATTCCTTTTAATCGAAAAGGAGAGTTTTTTCTTTAGATTGAGTTTGTTTACTGTTCAAAATGTTTGAAAGGTCTTATTTATCTCATTCGAATGCCTCGGCAAAAATAAAATTAAAATGATGTACTGTATATTTGTTTAATCGCAAATAAAGCATAATAGTAATGATCTTTCATTCGATATGTAGAAGTGGAGGGGGGAGATACTCTTGAATGCGAACTTATTAGGTGAGAAAAATATCAAAATCTAAATTATTTGAAAAAACTCTTTTCTTGAATGTAGGGACTCGGGTTTGAGCTTTTTCTTTTAGTTTATTTAGGAATTGTATCTGTGGTTTACAGATTTTGCTTGTAAGACATATGCTATTTGGAGTTTCTCAAGCTGGTCTAATTCTTCTTAAGACTGATTTTTTATCTTTAACGTTCCTTATGATTTTCACCTAAGAGATGATTCTAATTGAAAAAGTTATTCTTGGCGGGTTTAAGCTATTTTTCCCTTCGACCATCATAGTGGTAACTTTTAAACAGTTATTGAAACTATGATTTTCTAAGTAGCAATGAATTTTTCTCAATTAACTCTGCTTATTATTAATCCTCGATGGTTATCTGATCGTCCTGATCGAAGTTATTCTTTCTCATTAGTGGTATAAATGGCGATTATATTTATTTTGAGGATAGTTTCTTCCAGTTTAAATCGCGAACCCAGGGATGGTTTTTTATTTATGATACCCCGGCAAAACCCATTCTGTTCTATGGTTTTCTTTGAATCAGTTTGTTAATAAAGTCTGCGGCTTCGTAGCTCCAATCATTGGGTACATCGCCAGATTTTATTTGAGTCTGTTTTGCAAGCATCTGATCGCGAATCTATGCTCGTGATCTGCCTTGATACGGTCTCTAAGATATTACTTTTAACGTTTACTTTTCCAGTCATTAGTTCATATGCGATAACTCCTAGTGCAAAGAAGTCAGATGCATATCCGTGATTTTGTCTGCAGATGACCTAGGGTGCTGAATAGATTAAAAATATTTACACATGTATCCTGGTGTTCCCGAGGTATCTGAGGAGTTGTTAGCCCTGTGAATTCTGGCGATTCCGAGATCTGTTACTCTCACGTATCCTCTTGAGTCTAGGACCAGATTTTCTGGTTTTATGTCGCGATGGATAATCTTATTATTGTGAAGGTATTATAGTCCTAGGAGGATGCAGGCGACAAAAAATTTCGCTTGGATCTAGTTGAAGTTTTTGTTGCCTATGTGATAGCGTAGATCACCGCCTTACATTAGATCTAAGACTAGATATAAGGTATCGCGATCTTGGAAAGCGTAGTGCATGTTGACGATGAAGGGAGAGTTGAGGTCTGTTAGTAATTTTTTTTCGTTCATTACGCTTTGGACACTTTTTTTTGTCATTACGCTATGATAAGGATATGAAAATACAGGGATTTTAGCATTTATTTTAGGGCATATTGATTCCTGTTTTTGATATGTTAGACTCTCCAGACTTTCCCAAAGCCACCCTTTCCGATGATATACTGATATTTGAAGTTTTTTCTTTCTAGATGTGTTTACTTGGTGATTGTTTGTTTGTTGTGGTTGAGCATGAGATTTTATCGAAGCTGGGGTTGATGATGTTGGGATTAGAAGGGTATGTTGATGGTGGATGATTTTTTCTTTATATTATTGAGGGAGTATTTTTCGGAGATGCCGATTCCTCTGCGTTAATGTCGAGAATTGGGGTTGGGGTGGACATTTTTTTAAATTTTGTTTTTTTCGAACATGATGTGTTCCATTTGGGAGGTGATTTCTTTGTAGAGTAAGGAAGATGTGTTGCTGTTTTTTTTTGAAGGGTATGCGGTTTTGGGTTTGCGTGGTTATTGTCTTGATAGGGTTGGTTTCATAGCAGTTATTGCAGGGTGTTAAATAATAAACGATCAATTAAATTAATATGTCGAACATCCCTTTCTTATAAGGGGAGTAGTTATGATAAATTATTTTTTTCTATATTCTTAAATCAGAAAAGGAGTTATACCTGCAAGTTTAATGGAAGTTAACGTTTCGGAGACTAGCGAGTAGGAGATGTAGACATTGACGCCTATAGCAACGTTGTTCCCACCAAACTAGATAATAACTAAGAACTACAGACCGGATGTTCCTGTTACATTGAAGTTTCGGTAAGGATTTGATGATGATTTGAAGACCAACTAAAACTTATGTTCAGGACAGGGGTTAATAGAATGAGGAGCTTAAGAGATATGGTGAAAATTTTGAGGATGTTGATAGTTTGGGGTATGAATATGCGCAGATGATGGCTAGGGATATGGTTTACCTGAAGTTCAATAATAAAAACTATAACAGTATGAAGCTCAAGGGGTAGACCTATCGATTTTTTGGTGGGATGTTTATTCCGATGGAGCATTTGACATTAGACCATGTGGCAAACTTTAAAAATGTTTATAAATCGTTGAAGAACCTATAATTCACTGAGTATTCTTCTAATGTCGTGAATTCTTTTTCTAAAAATAGTTATGGAAAGCCATCGGAAATATTGTTCAGTTCAAATTATGAAACATCAAATTTGTTTGCTGCCATTAGAGTAGTCATTGATTAATGATAGACAGGCACAAGAGAGTACGACTTGATACTCCAAAATGATATAAACTCGAAAGGTAACACTCAGTGGTTTAATTTTGCGGTTAAACTCCCAGAAGAGCTTACTTATAAATTTAACATAGTTAATTTTGTACAAATTTCGAGTAATCTAGACTAAGTCTGCCTCATTGTATGAAAAAGGAATGAAAATTGCCTATTTTTCGTTTCATAATTTCTAGCATTTCAAAATTGGATGGCACAAAGGATGCTAATCAATTAGCTACAAACAATCCAGTATTTCTCGTTAGGATTTACCCCAGCAAAGTTATTATGCCCTCTCTTTCTAGTACAATAATCAGAGCAAAAATGACACCTTGGTCTTTGCATATTCTTTTCCTTATAGCCTAATCGATCTTTAGAGATTCTTTGCAAGGATGTGCTACCGTCGTGTCAGTTCGGTAATGAAAGTATAGAAGATAAAGCTTTGTGAGACATTATCTGGATTTCCGGTATATGTATATTCGATTTTACACCATAAAAACAGTACAAACACAAACAAGGGTAACAAATTTCAATAGCGATTTTTTAAATATGAGAACTGTTTTAGTCAAACTTTGACAAGTTTTAACGGGGCTAAGATTCATTCCCGGAAGAGCATAGTGATAATGGGTCGACAGCATCCTGGTGAAAGTTTGTCATCTTATGTTGTGGAAGGAATTGTGGAGAGTGTAATGGATAATAGTGATTATAATAGTTTGAAGAGGAACTATGATTTCTATGTGATACCTATGGTGAATGTTGATGGGGTGTTCTATGGGAACTATCGGACTAATCTGTCTGGGAATGATTTGAATCGTATGTGGAGGAATCCTAAGAAAGATTATCATAGCTAGGTTTACTATATCAAAAAGTTTCTCCTCAAAATTAATAGGGAATCTCAGATATCCTTGATTTTGGATGTTCATGGCCATTCGAGGGCTGTTAACTCTTTTTTCTACGGAAATCCCCCTAGAAAGTAGAATGCAGCGGGTTATGATAATCCGAAATTTTTCCCATATTTTTGTAGCAAAAGAATCAAACACATATCTTTTCTGCAGTCAACTTTCTCAATTACAGACGATAAGAGAAATACCGCCAGGGTGGTACTTTCATAAATGTTTCCTAAGGCTCTAGTTTACACCTTTGAGAATTCTTTCTTTGGATGGAAAAAGGGATCACAGATCATTGAACATAGTCAGGACAGTTACAGGAAAGTGGGGAAAGACCTAATTGCATGTTATATGGACTATGTAAGAGTGGGTTAAAAGAACGGTGAGGTTGTTGAGAAGTGGCAAAAGTAGATTTAAGACATTACTTCTACAACACAAAGCGGTTTTTGCAGGAATGATGAGTCTGATAGTGAGGCTGAAAATTAGTTGATAACGTTTCCCTAGACGCAGTCAAGTTCTATTGATGCGAGGTTAAACTCTGGGAGTGGAGAATCCGGAAGGTTTATAAGAAGACCACCTTTGAAAAGCAGATCTATAAAGCTTATAAAGACTAGCAGGAAGTGCTTAATTCCTATGTCGCAGTCTCCCAAATTCCTGAGCAAAGTTAGTCCTGAGTAGTAACGAATGGCATCTCCTTCTCTAAAACGCTTTAAAAAGATATCGGAGGGAGGATCGAACAAAGAGAATGGATTTTTATCCATAGTTAAAATTGACAGAGTGAAAACTCCGCGGTAAACTGCATAAGAGTAACAGAATGAAAGAAAATTAGTGCTATACAATGAAAGATAGATTTTGCTTGATAAGTTAAGAAAGAGAAAGACAAATTTAGAAGAAGCAATGAATATGAATACTGGGGTAAAGGGGTTTCTTAAAGCTATGGGCATCACGATTTAAAAAAAATGACCGCTTTGGGACATATTCAAGACTAAAATAGAAGATTTTATATTAACTCAACTAAGTTTTACCTGGAATCATTTATTTGATAACACTTCAAGGTCAAGCGTATTGATGATCTCAAAGATGGTTTTCGGAGTCAAACCTTCCAAAGAAAGAGTTTTGGTTGTTTTCCCATCTTACCATGTCACAGTTAAAGATCTTTGGGATGGCTTCTCCGGAGATGGAGGAACCTCAGCTTTGAAATCGTCTTCGTGTCTGAACTCGGAAACTGTGAGATTTCTGAGCTTTTCATAGATTTCCATTCTTTCATGTTTTTTGTCGGACATAAGTTTTTTGAGATCGTCAAGACTTCTTTCATTAGGTGAAAGTTTGTTAGAGTCGTCATTTTGCATCTGTAGAGCGGTTGATTGTTCGGTGAGATTTTTTTCCAACAGATGTCTGAATCTTTTTTCATAGGAGTGCTCGGTTGCTTTCTTCTAGCTATCTGATTTTTGGTTCGATGCTGGTGATTTCTAGGCGGAATGTTAGACTGTTTGAGGGGAGTTTCGGAAAGAGATGCTCATGACTTTTGAAATTCAAATTATAAACTAATCTCCTCTGGTGGGTGGCAAATTAGCAACTCACTTCAAATCACTGATATTTGGAGTGTTTAGTTTATATATAATATACAGTGTACAAATTATGCGTATGAAATTATTATGGGAATGCATCTTTATCTGATATTTTGTGGCAGTAAACAAAAATTCAGTTGTCTTTGGTTTAATAGATGGTGGGATCTTTGATTAGATTGACTCTGATGAAGTCTTTAAGCATTTAAATCGAGTTATTGACGGACCGGAGCAATTACTAAGATCGTAAATCTGATATTTACTAAAAACTCGGGATCGGATCCAAATTCCTCGGTGATTTTGACAATGAAATCTTTAAAATCGAAGGTTTTCTAGTCAACGTCTTGGATTTCTTTCAGGGTGCTGAACACAATTTGATCATATTTGGATTTCCATTCCTGGGTTAAAGGATAATCAAGGTACGATAAACTTTTTTTTGATTTAATTGTTGGGAGGTGGGTTGCTTTCGAACTCCACTTTCATATCTGAGAATTTTGTGAGGAGTTCTTTGTTGAGTCTTTTGAGAAATTTGTAGATTATTGGTTTTTCGATTTTGTTCATGGAAATTTTAAATTATATGTGTGCAGATTTGGACAGTAATGTATGTCATACTTTTGAAATTTAAGTGATTGAAAAAAGCGAGTCTTATTTATTTTTAGTTTATTTGTTTAAAAAAGATGAGTAATCACAGCATTGAG
>JAOWAT010299065.1:0-15998 GCA_028571025.1 Longipedia americana
TATCGTAATTATATTGTGAAGGATCATCCTTTGTTGGGGTAAATATGTATATTGTACTTTGGTCTCCTTTCGATGGAACTGCCAAGAAGATGAGCAGCATGATACCCACAATGGATGCATTCTTTCTATTACGAAAAATCATTCTTTGACTCAGATTTATCGTAAAATTATAGATAAATACGTTCATGATTTATTAAATCCAGATTCCCATAAATTAATTCCAAAATAAACGATAAAAAAACGATAAATTAAACCTACTCTCGAATTAATTCAGGTCAATCGAGAGAATGCTAAGCATGGTGATATCCAGATGCATAGATTTCCTCTGAGTTACTTTTTGGTGGTGAATAAGCATCCTCCGTTCTATTAGCTGTTGTTGCAAATCCAAAAATGGATGAAACAATATAAAGCTACGCATAGAATTGTGAAGGGGAAAAATAGGAGTCCCAACAACAATAAAATTTTCAGCGTGCATTCATTATCTTTAAATTTTTCTCCTAAGTCGTTTTGCTCATAAATATGGTAAACCCAGCACGGGGAAAACAGCAGGAAAATAGTCATCAGTATGAAGTGAATTAGGATTAAAGCATAAACTAAATGGAGTACTGCAACGAATAAACTTACTGGGTAGACTATACCGAAATAAAGGATTCCTTGTAAAGGTCTCACTTATTTGTTTCCATCAAAGAGTAACACTTCGATTGAACGAAGATAGTCAACTGGGCAGGAATGAAAAAACTCGACACTGTCATATCTATATGTGAGAAGCCAATTAATTTCTTGGAACCAATTTAACCCCTCTGGCAACTAGGGAGCTGGGCAAAGGTGTCCAGGCTCGTAGCTATTTCCACATATATAGCAGAATTAGTTGCCACATCTACACTTCATATGTTAACATCCGCTTCTTTTTTCTACTACCATCCTACATCGTGAGCATTGCCTGTATCCTAGATTTTTTTCAAGTTTTTTGACTATGTTATCGTCACATTTTCCTTCGTGAATCTAATTAAAGCATTTTTTGCAGTACAGTTTATTGCATTTGTCGCATTTAAGGTGGTTCTATTTTTCTGACAATAACCCTTAGCAATTGGATTTGGGACATATTTTTTCCGAGTGTTTCGAATAAAATTTTTAATTTTTATCAAATTTTTCTTTCATTTAAACAGAAATATTCCTGTATATCGGAGAATTTTTATTTAATTTTGACGCACAATTCTACTCCGGACAGAATATTTCCTCAAAAGCTGTAAGCTTGTAAATAACGTACTAAACAAGGCACTATTAACAAAAATTGTGCTCACAGTCTGAGAGAGGAAGCAAAGAAGATATGTCATAAGCCAATTCACAGATATCGCAGATGGCTTTATTATTGAGTTCAGGATTATGACTTGAAGAAGACTGAGAAAAAGATGAGTCGGATTTGACACTTACTTCTTAGCCTTTTCTCGCGGATTTTCTCATTTTCATAAACTTTCTTCCTGTTTCGGACAATTTGAGATTATGACCCAGCGACGAAGATCCGCAAATTTCATTTCCAATAGCTTGAAGTTAGTGGTTCGACATTCTTACATCGGTGTCTGTTCTTTTATCTTAATTCATTTTTGAAAATGATTTATAAAATTATTTGGTAGAAAATCAGACCAGATACTCTCAAGTTCTTGTATTCCTAGTCTGATATTTATTTAATTCTTGCTCTTTACTTTCTGATTTATATCTTCATAAGTCATCGCTAAAATTAAGAATTATTTTAAAGTTAGCATAGAAAATGATGGAAAAAGCATTTGAGTCAAAGTCGCAACACATAGAGGACTTATAGGCAAATAGCATTTTTTCGAAATAGTACCTCTCCAATCTGAAACTTCAAATGCAGACTAAAATTAAACCATCAAAGGCGATATTGGAAGCTATCAAATAAACAAGTGAATTAAACTAACAGCTAAAAGTAAAAAAAATTGCTTATTCAGAAATAAAACAGTGCTTTAAGACGTTAGTTAGCTGCAGTAAAAGCAGAAAACCAAATGTTGATTGATATGATAGATGCAAACAAGTAAGAACAGAATGCCATTGTGAAGATTTCATAGAGTAAACTCGAAGTATAAAATTGGTTATTTAGTTGTCATACCAAAAAGAAGCTGAAATGTCTTCCACCATTTAAAATTTGTCTCATGCGTTAGAGCAGCTTCAAGGGGAGCTAAGCGCGGTTAAAAGTGTGATTTCCAGGAGAAGTAAAGATAGTTTGATCAGTTTTTCAAGTTCAGCGACAAATTTCAGCGAATGCAACAATAAATAACTATAAACGAGCGTGTTAAGCCACGGATAATAGGCGTCTGATCTTGCGAAATATCTCAATAATCATGAACATACCCGAGAGTAAAATTAGGAAAAAGCTTCTTTTACTCATGCTAATCATGAGAAAAGCAAAACTTCGAGCTTAAAGTAGTTTTGTTAAAACTAAGAGCAGAGTTTATGATTTTGAACAAATTTTATTAAAAAATTCTTATCCCTGATTTTATAACTAATTGAACCAGAGGAAGGATGTCGTATACGCATAATAATATTCACGTTAATTGCACGATGGATGAACCAATTTAGTTGCTGATGGACAAACTTTCCAGTAAATCAAGTGATCTTTACATTTTCTGGGTATACATTTTGCGATATAGCAAAACTACAATCAGATGCACGCCCAATACAGCGAAAGAGTTCAATAAATAATAAAACTGAGACAGTAGATTTAAATTCTCCGAAGAGAAAGACCAAAAATTGTAGTCACAGAAGAAACAGAGCTCAGGTAAAGGGTCAGGAATATGGAACATCATCGATAAGATTTAAAAATATAAGTAGAAATTGTATTGAGTTAGGTTGAGAAACTCAGGAGCGAAAACAAATAGCTCAAACATCGGTACACTGTCATAATAAATGAAAGTTAGTAAATGAAGTCGTTGATTCTCCAGCTCAAAGAATAAAACAGTTTACAAAAGATCACCATTTAGAAAATACTCTCCCAACTCAAACAAGCTCAGAGTGAAATTGCAAACTACTCCAAGGTTTACGAGGAGGCTATCTACAAATAATCGGTGATAAACAAATTCATTGAGAGATAGCACTAACTTAACGAATGTCTAGCAGATCGAGATGAATAGATCGAGGAACTCGTAAAGGAGCTGCGAGAAGTCAAAGCCAGGTACGAGCAGGTTCTTCAGTAATCCATGCAAAACGCCAAAGTCAAAATCATAGAGAGTTTACCGAGCTTAATCAATACTAGCAAGCATCGCATTCATGTTCTTTCGTAGCCGACCCACTGAAAAACTTTTCATAACCACACTCCACTCTAAGTAGTTTTTTTAAATATCATTATCAATTTCACGATAGTTAATATTTGAATTATCATTACCATGGAGTAATTCCAAAAATATTCGTCTTGCTTCCTCGTATATTCTTTGATTCATTACAACCAATCAAATTTCAATATTTAAATGAAGAGTGAGTTGAAGAGCCTTGAGTTTGAAATCGAGCCTTTAATACAGGAAAAGCGCTAAAACTTTTTCAAAATATAATTAGTCAGAAATGAACGAGGAATATCACTTCCAGAAACTAGCAGATATCAAGGCAGTCATGCCCAACGATCAACGCGAATACAGTTCGGGAGGAGTCATCATCGACTGCACCAATCCTCATCGAAAAGATACAAAAAAGGATTATTGCATGAGACTCAAGATCATCGATCCCAGTCATCCCAACCTTAACTGCACTGTTTTCCTGTACGGAAAAAGTGCCGATGACTTTCCCAAAAAGATCAGGGTCGGAGATATCCTTGTACTCCACAAATTTGGTTTCGATGTCTGGAATGATACCTTTCAAGCGAAAAAGCATTACAAAGTTATGGGCTCTTTTGCCAGATTCTTTTCAGGCAACCCAGACTCAAATTCATACGATTCAATCGATGGGGCAGTTGGACAGGATGATGCTGAGGGAAAAATTTTAGCCTTGATAAACAATCTTCGGAAAAACTCAAAAAACTATTTCACGAAGAATAATGTCCCGGTTTACAGCAAAAACAGCAAAATGTCATCTGATTTCGATGTTATTTTAAAAGTGAACAATGCATCCAAAATCGATGTTAATGCCTTCAAAATTCATATGACTAACACTGTCAACGAGTTTGACATCAACTACTGTGAAGAAGTAGCAGCAGGCATTTACAAAATCAGAAGTGTAGCTGACCTATCCTGGAAAGCAAAAAAATGCTAATTGGTCGGAAACGATTACACATGTTTTTTGGAAATTCCAAATTGGATGAAGTCCCATTAATCTAAAGAGTGGGAGAAGTTAATCCCGGGAAAAGCAGCTCAAGATAAAACTACCGAGAGAGATAAGATATAATCCAAGCTTCATGTTGACAAGAAAGATAAAAAACGTCACGTTCAGCTCAAGGACATTGTCAATAGAGGTAAATTTAGTATTATTTAGACAACCACAACGATGATGTGAGAGTGACATGCGAATTTGTTGAGGTTTTCACTGCCTACGAAAGAGCTCTCAAAAAATATGATGCCAGGAATAACACCGAAAAATTCTACGACAGCAAAGACGGAGAATACATCTACAACATTCACTTCGTCATTACTGACAAGAGTCTGGAGGGGGAAGTTTTTAATGTCTACCTTTATACCTACGATGGAAAAGGGAATGAATTCCTGCCAGGACTTGACCCGAAGAAGATCTTTGGAACCAATATCTTGAATTTTAAGGAGAAGTACGACAACCTTATGAACAGATTATTGGAGGAGAGCGACATTAATGATGCTCCTATTGAGCTTGTGCTGAGTCCTCTTCACAATGGGAGAGACACCATTTACAGGATTGTCGATACTGAGCTTTTGATTTGATGAACATCTATCATTGTCTTAGTTGTTGTGAAGGTCGTTAATGAATGAATATCTATTTCATAAATCATCTTTTGTTGTAAGGTTATATGAACTAAATTTTTTCCTCTTTGCTCATGTTAGTAAAGTGCTGTTTTTTCAACATAATGAAATCGGAATTCATATACTATTTGTCAGGAATAAGTTCGTCGATATTGATGAGGATCCTTATTTTCATGTAGGCATCCAAGTCATCGGGATTAATCTGGCTACTAATTTTCTCACTCTAAACTTTTTGGTATATTCCCGAACAACTGGAAATCTTCCTCAGTAGACCGAGATAGTCGATGTTGGTATCCAACTCCTAGTTATGAATCTTTTTCACTAAATCCATCATCCCCGGAATAGCATTTTCAATTTTTACCATCGCCTCCCTGTCTCTTTCTCTTTATTAATACCTTGTAATTATTTCCTTAGTCGTTTGCTTCCTAAGAATATCGCCAAGTTTCTTTTTCCTTTCTGAAAATTTTTTGCTGAATTCGTTTAGCAATGCAATGGTATCGCTTTGATGCTTATCTATGAAGTCTCTCATTTAAAGCACATGCACATTATTGGGGAGATGTACATGCAGTTTGGTGTGATCAATTTAGCTCAAGATTTTTACCAGCCTACAGTAGTAAATGGTAAAGGTTATGGACATGAGAAGGTATTTATAAACATTTAGCAAGTAGGACGACGAATTCTTTGTGATAGTTCTCATGAAATCTTAGTACAGCATCTCATTTTTTTTATAAAAAAATTGCAAGTAACACTTCAACTGCATGAAATTATTCTGTGACTTTTCTTCATTGAATTTGTCTATGAAACGACTTGATATTTGAGATTCTTTGTAGGGCGATGGAATAATTGTTTCAGACAAGTTTTCTTCATTTATGCCGTATTTTTGCACAATTTTATCCGCCATTAAGCTCTACATTGATTAAAACTTAAGCAAAACTTCCGAAAAAGTAGGTCTTTTTCTGTAATCAAACACTAACATATAGTTCAGAATTTAAATCCATTCAGGGCAGAGATAGGGCAAGTTCTCAACAGTTTTTTATTTATTTTTCAGTTTGAAAAGACTGTATTTTAGCTAATTTTCATCTTGCGATTCTTACTATCTACTAAAGTATTTCCTTCCAGTGAGCATTTCGTAGAGAATCAGTCCAGCACTCCACACATCCCTATTTATACTGTAATTTCTAGGACCTTCTAAGTAGGCTTCTGGGGAAGCATAAAGAGGCGTATTTTTTTTGCCAGAGGTTTTTGCGAGGCTCAGAAGTTATCTTGATAGACCAAAGTCAGCGATTTTAAGCTTATTTTAATCACCCAATAAGAGATTAGCAGGCTTGAGATCCCTGTGTATTTTATCTAAAAATCAAGTGTAAAATACTATGCTTATTTAGGAAGACCATGCCCTTCAAGAGCTGTTTAAAAAGAGAAATAACCTTGAGTTAACTTAGCTGAGTGTTTACTCTGCTGCTATTTTCAATGAGGTCTTAAAGAGAACCCCCTTGGCACACTTAAAGAAAGAGGTAAAGCTTGTTGTTTTTAACTTTTCGTCCGTAGTATTAGAGAATGTTTTAATGCCTTTACTTTATGCTTTAAAAAAACCAAACTTACCCCTCCTTTTAGATTTGGGCAATGTCAAACTTATCAATCAACTATTTAACGGCGATAATTTTATTCTATGAAAGTAAAATACCTCGGTAAACTTTCCCATAAGTACCCTTGCCAAGCTACCTATTTCTAAATAGCCGCACATTTTAAGTGATATACTCACCCTATTCGAGACCACTCTCTTACTTTTACATTAGTACTATTATCAATTCAATTAAGAGTATTATATTTTTAACAAAGGTCTCACCTCTGGATGAGTTGACATTTTATAATTGATTTTTGGACAAAGTTCAAGAATCGTATATTTGTCAATCAGTATTATATTTTTTAAACTAACTTTGACCTAATGTGTATTCCAACTCACTGTCGAAGGCAGTGTTATCAATCGAGGAAAAGTGAAGTATGAATTAAATGAATAAATTTTTTGTGCATTAAAGTTAAAATATTTATAAATCTGATTTGGGACAAAAACTACAGCCAACATCACATGAAGATATATTCACCTCCAGATAATCATAAACTGCACAAGATAATGTTCGCAAGTCGCATTTTTGAGAAGAACTTGACTCATATAGAAGTTCCTTTCAACAATAAGAATAAGTCATTTTTGGACGTATATCCAAACTGCTCAATGCCGGCTCTTTAGTACTAAACAAATAAATATTTCTTTGGGGAACACACTATATTGCAATTCCTTGCACCTAGCTAAGTGTGCCCATTCAGAACAGTATATAATCCGATAATGCACAGGCTGAGACAAATGAATGGATAGAACTCATCGAGAAAGATCTTGAAGGTCCTACGGGAATTTTAGTTCTTCTTCAACGAGGCTATGCATAAATAAATTAATAACAGAAAACTAAGGCAATTTAGGCTTTCACTAAATTCCTTAGAGTCTTGGATTAAAGACTAAAATTGAGAACCTTTGTAGTGCATGATCGTATGGGCGTAGTCGATATTAGTATTTTCTTCGATCTCAAAGCTGTCAAAGAGTAATCGTCATTTTTACGCAGGATCATTTAAAAGGAAGGCAAATTAAAATCAACAACCCATGTGAATCGTTGGTATAAATACATGGAATCAGTTGCTATTTGAATGATGTTTCACTGTTCTCGGTCTGAATCATTCATAATTTTAACCAACACATATATTCTTCGATGTTTACAAGAAAATAATGCAGTATTTGTCAACATTAATACATTTTCATGAATTATTTGAATTTGAAGAATAATAATAAAAAAAAAAAAGTTTTTTTCCACCATTAGATATGTGTATGAAACACCAAGAACCTTTGACGGTCTATAGATGTTTAGTATTTATTATTTGAAGACTATCTGAAGTGAATTGTAAAATAACTAATTAGACGATATTTCTCCACAGAGGTATTTTAACAGTGAGCCCTGGAATATTATATAAATTGGTCTGTTTCAAAAGCAGCGAAAATGGACACACTGACGGAAACTTCTGTATTTTCGAATGCATTTAAAAGGCAGGTCGCTCTCATTTGGACAACTGTAAACCAGATGGAGTAGGACCAAATTTCCCTGTATTAGTCTATCCAACAGAAAAGAAAGGAGAGGTAATTTAAATTTTACTCAGTACCCGAAGAAAGCCAGACAGAGAGTATCAGTGCAAGTATTGCGGGTAAATTTTCACAAGCAAAGGGAAAATTGGACCCCATATAAAGAGATGCAGGGCATCAAGTGCTGTATATTGTTAGTAAAATAAAAGCAAATTTGATTCACAAGGATTTAAGTAGGAAGTATAGGACGAAAACAAGCAAGAATACATAAAACCTTCCCTCAAAAACAGGAAAAGAAACAAAAAAAGTGATGACTCTGGCGAGGAAGATGAGTAGTTTAATCCTGATTTATATCTTTCTAGAAACAAAAAAAGGATGAGTAAAAAAAAGCAATAAATAATTAGCAAAGAACCCATTTTAAAGTAGGGTTCCGACCTGTAGAATACTGTATAGAAAAAGATAAAAATCTAGTGATTCTATGTCACTATTATTCGTTGCCTTTATTTTCCACTCACTTTGGATTTGGTATTATTTCTGATGCTTCATTTTTTAAAAAACCCTACCCATCAGGTGATAATCACCCCAATATATTCATGACCTGGCAAAAAGCTCCTCGACTATTGCCCAGTTTTGTCTGAAGAGCTGAAAAGTTATACATTTTCATAATAAGGAATCGCAAAAGTCACCTAATCGAATTGCATAGGTATTTTCTCTAATTGCCAAAAATATATATGCAAAAATATTTAAAAAAATCAGTTAATTTAAATCATGGAAGATCGTTCCCATCAATTATCACTCAACACCAGACAGTCTATCATTGATTTGACAAAAATTATGGCTGATAAAAATTTGAGCGATCTAGAGCATCTTAAAATTCTAGAAATGACATACCACTCAATGTATCAATCTTTAGTAAAACAAGAATGAATCAAAAACCCGTCCATCCCTATACATGCGCCTGCGGGAAAAAATTTTAGAGCAGAGGTAAAATTGGTCCTCATTCTAAAATATGTGCTCCTGCAAAGAGAAAAAGTAATTATAGTTATTTAATAAAGAGAAATAAGTGCAAGGCGGATAATAAGAGGACGGCTTTGAAGTAATTCAAAGTAGGGGTCCATCCCCCGCAAATTGTCGATAAAGAAGGAGCAGAAAATAGATCCACAATATTCCCTAGCAAGACATATGGAAAAGTAGTTTCAAGTCGAACCGTCAAGATGAGATAGGATTGCAGAAAGACTAACTTTTCTAGGAAGAGGAATCTTTTTCCCAGCCTCGCAAGAAGGTCAAGAAGGAAGAATGAATGATGAAGTATCAGGACATACTTTTTCAGCAGTTTTTATAATTTCTATGATTATTAGAAATGCCTAAACTATTAAACCCCTAGCATATTTATCCGAAAAGGTTGGGTCTTTTCCGAAATAAAGCTCTTGTTGTGGAATACTACAACGTTTCAGAAGACATATTTAAAAAACACTTGATCCCCTTCAATAATGATAGTAGTATTGAAGGCATCGTTGATTCTATGGTGAGGGATCCAAAACACGCACCCTTTTTGAGAAAAGTTTAGCCAAAGTACATAAGAGGTGTTCTAACTGGTGAAAGCTCATACTCTTAGGAGAGAGAAGAACGTTAAGAAATCGGGGACAGGAATCTCAATAAATAAAAAAATAACGAATTCAATGGTGGCGATCGGAGAGATATCCAAATAAGTAAAAACGACTCTTTGGCTAGTAGCAAAGAAAATAACTACTCTTAGGTGTATGACTCCTACCAAAAAAGCAATATATCAAACGTAAGCGACTCCGCTGTTTTAAAGCAAAGTGAAATAAGTTTGGGTAATAAAGATTAAGATAGAAGCGATAAAAAGCCATATGACTAAGAGATAGATTAGTATTATGGGGAGGAATTTTAAGAATTTGAATTGTCACAGTAGTAAAAGGCAGGAAAATAAACTGACGAACCTCTCAAAAAAAAGAAAAAAGATGAAGAAGCACTGGAGGAAGATGCTTCAAACGCTAATAAACCCAAGAAAAAAGAGAAAAGAAAGGAAAAAAATCCTCTTTAGGACTAATTCGACTTTATTGACGACGATGGGAGATAGAAAAAGAAAAAGAAAAGCAAGAGTAAGAGTAAGAATAAAAGTAAGAGTAAGGACAAGAACAAAAAGTAGAAATCGAAGGAAAAAAGGGATGAAAATAAGTAACTCGAAGAAGCGAAACCAGTATAGGATGAGTTTTAATTTTTGTGACAGTCCTATTTTTTGTTTAATTTTCAAAATATAAATGATAGAAACCAAGAAGTTCACGCTTTTTGAAAACCAGATCAGCGGAAAAGAACCGAAATTAATATCAACCGATGGATAAAAGATAATGAAAGGGTATTTAGAAACGGAAGCTGGTTTCTACTAGTATTTATTGTCACTCAAATTGACAGATCCTGCATTCTCTTTGAAGAAACATGTTGCCAAGTATTTTGGAACGGTAAGTTTGGGAGTAGATCATGAAATTTAGATATAAGGATAGAGTAGTCATCTCGATAGTGAGGATAAAAATTAGGTGTAACCAGATACTTATTAGAAAGAAAAAAATACATCAACATTCGGTAAATGGCTGTAACATCTTAAGAAAAGATATGACATAAGAAACCCATCGAAAAAGTTCATTCTCCTCCAAAACTTAACGCTAGGCTTCGAATATGTGAATGCTATGGACCTCAAAATTGGAGGGAGACCACCAGATAAAGATCACAAAATTAACTTTTCGGTGAAGTAATATGGCTTGAAGATAAATGGTATTAAATCCATTCATTTCAACGATAAACTGTAGAAATCCGACGAATTCTTTCTTAGTAAATATTATTTGAGCGAAATTATCAAAAAAAGGAAGGATGTTATCGATCATATTGCTTTCTTTTTTTACAATAGGACCAAAATACAGACTAAAATAATCGAAAAAGTTGTAGATTAACTGAAATAAATTGTACTCTCATTAAGATCCTTACGCTAAATTAAATTCTATTCTTCCTCGATTTACATCGTCTACAATCCCTACTCTATAGATCGCTAAAAAGTTAGTGTAAAGCTGATAGACTTTGGAAGAGTAATGCCATTGCCTATTTTTGAAGAGTATGATTACCACTCTTGTCGAGGAATAGAGAGTCTCATCGCTTTTTTGTTGGAGATAAAGGAAAACAAGTAGCACTATTAGAATATAGTTATCAGTTAATAATTGTCACTCTTTAAAGCAGAGCACTCTAGACTAGTTATTCCTGAAAGAAAAATAAAGCAATATGAATCTTGAAAATACTTGAAACGTCAATGATTATCTCTCTTATATTAATTGGTTAAACTGTAGCAATAAGTGGGTAATAACTCATTTATTTTTCTTGCCAAAAGTCAAATTAGAGTGTGATATCTACTGATCGAGGTTTTATTGATGTTTTTACAGAAACGGCAAATTGAATCTTCTTCGCAATATCCACTTTTGTCATCCAACATTTTGCCGCATCTGAACGAATCTCTTTATTTCCAACAAACATTTCCTTTTGCATTCACCAAAAAACCCTTTCGGAGTCCTCTTCTTTCAATGTCTAGTTTCATGCACGCAAGGCAATTTTCACCATTGGTTGGTCCGCAATAACCGTTACAACAGAAACAGTGGGCTTAGAGTTTTCCTTTACAATAGTATTTAAGAGTTGTTCCCAAACGTGCAATACTACCATTTTAGTTTTTTACTTATTCTTTATTTGGATTTTCGTAAGGTATAGATGCAAATGTTTTTTTATGGTAAAGGAACACTATCTTTTAGACAACGCTCCTATGTTTCTCAAGGGTATGCTCAAAAATATTTTTCTTTTTGGTCGTAATACCACACTCAATGCACGTAATTGGTGCATCTTAGCATTCATTTTCGTGGTTTTTCACAAAAGACAATGAAAATGCATTTTTGCAGTGTTTACACTCAACAAGGACATTGTTAATGGTGTCTCTAAGTTTAGAAAGATAGAAGATAAAAGGGTCAGCTCTACACAGAGGGCATCGATTGCTCTCAGCGTTAGAAATTAGTTTAGCACAGTTTTAACAGAAAATTTTCTTGCAACAGTCGGACTGAACTGCATTAAGACTTAATTCAGAGCAGATTGGGCAGACATATTACTAATGTTTCACATTTGTATCTTCTTACATTTGTATTTTTAGACTTATCCCGAGTATAGCAAATCATAGAATGAAATATTGAAAAAAAGTCTCATGTAAGTAAAGTAAATATTTGAGTGAGTTAATTTGGTGGCATGGAGATTGTCCTTTGTTTTGAAAAGTGAAATTGTCTGAGCATTAGATTGAATAAGTTAGTTTATAAAGTTTTGATAGGTTATCGAGTTATTTATTTTATTGAACTCAAGGCTGATAGATGAACCCGTAACTTTCGCCATGGATGAAAATTTCCCATCAACAGACCATTGATTCAATGAGGAGGTAGCAATAATAAAAATAGTTGCAAAAACTCCTTCGAATTAATTATCAAAAGGAACTGTACAATCAAATGTAACTTCAACGATCACTCAAAAAACAAAAGTAGTAATAATAGAAACATCAGGATAAGCTCCTCATTCAGCAGTCCCTTAAAGAGCAACAAAAAATATTTGAAATCTAGAGACTCAAGCATCTAGCATTCAATTAAAAAGAGCTCAGGATGGATTTATAAAATTAGGTCAATGAAAAAAATAAAAAATAAAAGTCATAGTGGATTCGTCAGATCTAAAGGACTTAAGAATCCAGAAAAAATTCTGAAAATGCTGAAAAAATGCGTTAGCAACGAGAACTCTAATAAAAGAGAAAGGAAAACTTACGAAACAGTCTCAAGGAAACGATAGACTATAATCAAAACTACCATAAAATGCTAAAACAGTAATAGCAGGAATTTTAGAGATACAAAATGCATTAAATGGAGTAACGCAACCAAAAGAGATAAAAGTAAAGGCAAAATTTTTTGTTAACTCTTAAAAAAAGATCTGAAACTGTGGATTACGGAGCTCACTAATCAGTCTAAAGAGCTGCTAATATTTCTCTAGTTCAGAGGAAGAAGGAAGAATGGTTAACTCATAAAGACAGAATATAACAGTAAGAACGATTAAAAGCATAATAGAAAAGCTAGCAAGCAAGGCGTTTGCTCATATAGAAAAATTATCTGGATTAGCTTAAAAATCAAATTCACCATAATCAAGAAGACAAGACTTTAAGAAAAAAATTATAGCTCGAGAACGATAAGTTTCAGTCAATAAAAAATCAATAGTAGGCTCTGAGCTTGTAGAAGGAAAAAATGAAAGTCGGGAACGAAAAGAAAAAAATACTAAATCACGAGTTGGCCTAGCAGATTGATCAAAGACAAAAAATAAGAAAAGTCGAACCTTATACAATGCAGGAAAAATAGTTAAAACTCAATCTAAATGTTTTTAGGGGATCCAATATAATTATACCAGGCTAAACTTACGCCCTCGATCACAACAGAAAGAAACAATTGGAAACTGTCGCAAGAAGTATGAAGATAGGTTCACCATTGCCCACTCCAAACCATAATTACTTAGCATAGAAAGGAAAAAGTATTTTTCAGCAACAATGACTGGGTTTAGCAATGTCAGATAAAAATCAGTTTCATTTTCCAGGCAATTAGAGTTTTCATTTGACGCTCATAACTAAGCTTTGCTATAATCGATCTAAGTATCTACTTTTGAAGCAAACTTTTTTAACCCTTGGAATTCCCTGCCTTTTGTGATACTGATAGGAATAGATTCCACTTTTCGAAGTTGTTCACCCTCTTCCTATTAATGTATGCTATTTTTATGCGAATTGAACAGTTTTTTTTTGTTAAGCAGAGTGAACTTGTTGAACTCTTTCTTCTCGTTTGTTATCGATTTAACGATGATTGGCAATCTATTAGCCTTAAAATTCACCTCAGAACTTCTATTGTTTATTCTAATGATCTTTTTGATTGAATTATTAGAAATCCTTCTTTGTCTTATCAAGCTTTTTATTGTTTACCACTATTATTGTTGTTACTTTTCTGACTGATCTGCGGTAAAAAACTCGCATGGTTTGACAAAGTTTGAGCTGGCGCAACTTTATTGCTTTTACAAATTATTATTGGAGGGTTTTTCCTCTAACTTGATATTATTTTTGTTCTAATTATTTGTTAGCTGTTTAACAGAATAGCTATTTTTGGATCTTTTTTTGCTGGGGACATCATTCTTGTTAAGTCTGGCTAGGTTCTTACATAGTTAATAATCGCTCTGAGAGAAAATAATATTTTTAGACACTGCTAATGGGATTTTTTGTTGACAATTTCGTTTTACTTACTTTCTTTTCCTCTAGTTTTCATCATTCACAATTTTTGATCGCTTTTTGTCACTCTTTTACGAGTACTTACTATTATAGCGTTGGAGGTGAAGGTGTTTTTATTTTGAAGCGGGATGCTCACAATTAAGGCTCATCCATTTCTGGTATGAAGTATCCTGGTTGCTGATTTCATTCAGAACCCTTTTAGCATTTTATTCCTTGGATAACGA
The DNA here is from genome assembly GCA_028571025.1 of Longipedia americana. NCBI lineage: Eukaryota > Metazoa > Arthropoda > Copepoda > Polyarthra > Longipediidae > Longipedia > Longipedia americana. The sequence goes on from JAOWAT010299065.1 coordinate 14,605, forward strand.
TGATCTAAATTCAATGTTTTTAGTCTAAGAAAAACTGCTGCTCAACATTTACCTTTTTATTATTAAAAATGAATTACTAACACATAAAATTAATAATTTCCGATATAAATACTCTTTTTCATTTTTCATTTCTTTTTTTCATTGCTTTCGAATTTATCCTTCTTCTGCCATCACTTATATTGTTTTTTGTCTCGAGTTTTTCTATTTTCTTTTAATAGGATTCCCTAATTTTGTAAATTTATTCGTCCATTTAAGCTTTGAGAAGTTCAATTTTCTCCTCTTTTGAGATGCACTCACGGTTTGCTAGCGTTTATTAAGACTTAAAGTCGAGTAAATTAATGTTATCAATTCTAACCTTTTTTTTGTATTTAGGTATTTTATTCAGTTTATTTTTTTCAGAGGCAGGAGTGTATCGATGTGAGTACTTTTATTCTTTATTTTTGGCATTTTTAATAGACTTCAAAGTCTACTTTGTATTGGCTTTTTAAGATTTTCGAAATTTAGCACTTCTGTTAGAGCAGCGCGGCAAGACTTATTACTTAGGCTAATTTTGATTAACTTCGGCTGGGTTCTCCCAAATACTAGGCATTGGAGGTTTGTAAATATCCGAATTTTATGCAGTTTAGCAAAATCCTTGTTTTTAGCGATCACAAACCAGCTAAAAGTTCTCAAGTGCCTTGTCAGAAACTGTGTTATTATTTTTAAAATTAGACTCCCTTAAGATATTCTTCTAACCGTTATTTACTTGTAATGGAGATAAGCTAACTTTTAAAAATCTATGAGTCAGAAGTTCATGAGCTGAAGAACGAATATGTGGTTCTTTCACCAAACATTCCCTTACAAAAAAGCGGAGTTCCTATGAAAACCTTGTACCCAGGGATTAGTCTATGATTATTTAGGGAGCGGCATTTTTTATTGAAAATATAGCTCTGTATGGATGTTGATCTGCAAAAGGAGGCTCACCTTGAACCATTTCGATCAGGGTTATGCCAAACGACCAAATATCCGTTGGGAAAGAGTAAGAAGAGTTAGTTATAATTTATGGACTCATCCAGTAAGGACTTCCTATGAAGGAATTTTTTTATTTTGTGTTTTGAGTTATCAGTGTTGAAATTCCAAAATCTGCGATTTTTAATGTTCCATCTTCTTTTAAGAGTAAATTACTCGCTTTTATATCTCGATGGATAATATTGTTACGATGCAGGTAGGCTAGCCCCTGTAGAGTTGCTTTGGCATATTTTTGTATTTATTTTTCTGAGAGAGGCTGTTTCCTATTCCGCATGAAATCGATCAGAGATCCCTGTTAGCATAATTAGAGGACAATCCATACCATTTTTTGATCAATAATTTTAATTCCATAGCACTTGATAATGTTTTGATGTTTACACTTAGTC
>JAOWAT010299176.1:0-15974 GCA_028571025.1 Longipedia americana
CTACAACAAAACCAATCTCGAAAAAGGAAAATATGAGTACCATTCTTTCTCCTCTTCTTGTCCTATCTCTAATCTTCAGCAATTATAATTTTCCTTCTCTCAACAGCTGACTTTGACTCCCTCTTTCTCTTGACAGCGCCTGTTCTTCTTGTCCTATGCTGTGACTGTGCTTTGCTCTGCTGTGTGGGTTATTAATGACTTGGATGGAAATGGAATGCATTTACAATACAATGTGGGAATGGTAATGTGCCTTTCAGGAGTCAAGTCCATCAAATCGTTGTTTCAACACTGTATGGCTCAAAATGTGTTAAAACACAAGAGTAACAATAAATCAGGATTTTCTTATGCAGGACATAAGCAATTTGAAGCCAAACATTCCCCTTTGAAAGGAAAATTAGCAGTCCATTTGTGAATAGTCTCATAAATACATTCTTAATTTCATTTCAAGTTTAAAATTGATTCTTAATTACTTAGGCATTTATGATAAACAAAATTACTGAAAGTCTTTGCAGCATGCACAAATGTCCAGCCATGCCATTTGCTGTTAAAAACGTATTTCCTTATAATCTGTGCAGCGTACACAAATACAATGCCTACTGTGCAAAACGTGATTTGGACAGATCAGAGCACAAAGTCGAAAAAGGGAAGAACAACTTATTTGATTTTGATTCGTTTTATAATGAAAGAACATAATAGGAGAGCTGGAATGAATTTGATCAGTCAGAGTAAAACTTGTTTTAACGTTCTTTGAACAATAAACTAGGTTTGAAAGAACAAGTGTTTCGCTAATGGAAATTTCTAAAATGGATTTCCTTGGTAACAAACACAGCTAAAAAGGTTTATTACTTTTTTTCTGAGCAAGAGAAAAGAATTTTGACAAAGCTGTCTAATAGAACTATGCTAAAAAGGACACGTAATTGTGTGATTCATTGTTGTAACTACACCTGATAAAATTCAATCAAAAACAACAATGGAAAACTACAAAAATTAATAAATTCAAAAAGAAATAGCAAGCAGTACATACATAAATCAAGTTAAATCAATTAAGATAATAAAATTAGCATTTTGCAGAGTTGCAAAATTCTTTATGCATTTTATTTTTATTGTGTATTTTTTCATTGTAAAAGTTCTCATTGATTGTCTGACTGCTGCTGAAGAAGGAAGAGTGATTCTTCCGAAAATTCCAGAAAAAAGACAGAATAAATATTATGCTCAAGTGTAGTACTTGTGATTTTTTAACCCTCCTGATATTGTGTATTGTTATTAATTGTTTTTGCTTTCAGGCAATTTCGAAGAAAAGAATTTCAAAATTTCAAAACGTGTTACATAATTGTACGTAACCATTATTTCAGCCATTTTTCGGTCAGTACATCTGAACGATTTAAATCTCTTGAATTTAAAAAAAAAAACTTTATTATTTCATTCATTCTCTGACTTTTCATAAGCTGATTAATTCCTTTTCCCTATCTCTCATCATAAATTAATCAAAATTGTTTAGATAACATGAGATGCCCCAACGGAGATTTTCAAATTGTAAGAAAGTAAATAATTTTGATGTTCTATCATTTTTAGCAATATGTAATCAAATGAAACAGACAAAAAGAATTAATTGGTGATCTCTTTCGTATGTCCAATATTTGCACTTGTTGAGAATTTATTTTTCAACGGAGTATCAGAATCCCAAAAACTTCAAATGTCATTTACGTAAATTTTAATTTCAAAAGTCCGTTGAGGCACCATAAATTGTGACAGATCAGAGGTCAAAATCAATTTATCAGCGCAATGCATTTATGCTGGATACGAAGAACACTTGCATTTTGTTTACATTGTAATGAGAAAAATGCATGTTTCTTGAAGCAGGGGAGAAATTGAGAAAACCTTGAAAAATTTTCGTCAAAATTACTTATCTATCAAATTCAACGAGCTTGCTTGCAGTATATATGCTTATGATCTACGTCTTATATTTGTTTAGGAGAAATCAGGGAGTAAATGTAGAACCCTCAATCGTTTATCCTATCCTAACCTAAAAAAACTTATCTTATTCTAACCTAACCTAACCAAATAAAAGAAAAGTTCGGCAGATAAATCAGCTGATTCAAAAATGTCCCCAGTCTAGACCAAGTCCTTTTTATTTCAATTATCTACATAACTTATATGAGTTCCCCATACTGTTTTCAACTCCAAAATCGAATTTTTAAGTTTTTGTTTACATTTGATTCAGATGTTAACAACAGATGAAAAGAACAGTTGTAAACAAAATTTTGCTTATGAATTGTCATTAGTCAATGCAAATACTTTAGAAATTTTTATTGCAATTTCAACACATTGGAAGCTCAATTAATCAAAATTTCTTTATAAAATATGTTCATCAAATTCTGAGAAAGTTTAGAACATTTCTATCTTTAGTCCAGGGCCATTGTGTAGTACAGTTGAGCAGGACGTGATAAATGGTATTACCCATCATTACCTCTGTCTCAAAATAGATTAAGCGAATGATTTTATAGTTGTGATGTGTTAAGTTTTGCGGAAAAAATGTACTTCAATCATTTGGGTAAAACTGAAGTACATTTCTCCATGAAACTTAATACATCATGTATATAAAAGTTATTCACCTAATCTATTTTGAGACAGAGGTAGTAATAATTTTGGCGTTACCTAAGTTTTCTTAAATCAATAAAAACGTTCAATGCACTTTTTTGCAACCAGATTCAATCTACCTTTTCAAAGAGATAAACACTAGTTACACCATTCAAACCCTTTTTTAAAGTAATATGAGGTGTCCCAGCGGACTTTGGCAATTACGATTTTCGCGCAATTTTGAGAAAACAGCGTTTTAAATTTTCAGTTATGTAGTAAATTCATCGAAAATGCTTCCTTTATTCTCAATTTCCGCATAGAGGAAAGGAGATAATTGAAAAATTCTTTTTGCACATGACAGTTTGATTTAGGCTACAATTAAATTTTGGGGGCTTCAAAAATCAAAAATTTGTCGTAATTTCCAAAGTCCGCTGAGTTACCTCATATCTACTCATGTGCACTTTTTTGTTTCCAGACTCTATCATCTTTCTCAAAGAAATAAACACCAATCACATCTTTTAACACTTTTTTTGGAAATAACTTCGTCTCATATGCACTTTTTTGCGACCAGACTCTACCCTCCTTTTCAAAGAGATAAACAACACCAATTACACCTTTCAAACCCTTTTTTGTGTGTGACATCACTTTGGACTTGCTTACCTTTATTTTCCTTTTGTTTAGAATCGTGTTGAATTCTGTTTTTAGCTACATTAGCTGTTGTATTAGAACTCGAACTCGAAGAAGCAGAGGAGGAAAAATTGCTTGAACTACTACTTGACGATAAAGCTGCTTTCTCATTTGAAGAACTTCCACTGTTATTGCTATTACTACTATTTCCACTTTTAATAGAAGAAGAGGAACTAGAGGAATTTCCTTTATCTTTCACAATATCAGTCGTCACTTTGTTTTTCACTGATGTATTATTACTACTGTTGAGACCTGGATTTTCCTTTGATGATGAAGAAACAGACTTACTCGACGAAGTAAATTCCTTAGAAGAAGAATTCGAACTCGTTTTTACAACTTTGGATTTGTTTTCATCTGACGAAGATGAATTACTAACACAGCTATTCTTATCTTTGTTTTCCGATGTCGACATAGAGGAAGTACTAGCACTACTTTTCGCATTGTTATTTTGAGAAATTCCAGCACTGCTCGACATACCACCACTAATATTATTCGGCTTTTGTTGTTTTTGCTCACTGCTTTTTGTATCACTGTCCTTTTTATTATTACTATTATCTTTCGTTGTTGCACTACTGGTCATCATTGCAGAATTATTACCAGCTGATGATGATGCTGATTTTACATTCTTAGACGACGAATCCTTTTCACTAGCTGCGCCCGAGGAAGCAGCAGCAGCACTCAAAATTTCTTTGGATGATGATGATGAAGAGCCCACTGCTACCTGTTTCGCACTACTGACACTATCACCTCCTTTGCTGTTATTCACATTAGCGGTATTGCCACTACCGCTGTTTGCATTATTAGCAGCATTATTATTAGCACTATTCATCTTGGACACATTGGAATCACTATTACCAATTATTGGCTTTGAAACTGAGGAATTACTACTACTGCTTGACGAGGCAGTATTGACACTTGACGATGAAGAAGAAGTTGCAGAAGAAGGTTTATTCGCACTCACTTCACTAAAATCCTTTGTAGATTTATTACTCGAGTCTTTATTACTGCTTCCATTAACCTCTATGGTTTTATTACCTTCACTCTTATTTTTTGCCGAAGTCTCTTTACTGATATTAGATAAGCTTTTGTTGTCCTTGTTATTACTGCTCATCCCCGCGCCAACTCCCGCACTTGTAATACTTGTATTGCTACGTAATGTGTTATCACCGACAGTATTCTGAATAGTTGCAGCAGCAGCAGTAGGTGCACTAGAAGCAGAACTTGATGCATTCACATTTTTACTATTTGTCAATGAAGAAGTTGAAGTTGAATTTGCATTGCTTCCCGTAGATGATGGTGAAGCAGTATTATTAGTATCATTTGAAGAAGCAGTGGCAGCAGTTTTTCTTTCTTCACGTACTAATGTAGCTGGGGATTTGGGACGATTATTATGGGATTGGGACGATGATGATAGCTCTTTTGACGATGATGACTCTGCTTTAGGAATAATAGGAATTGATGAAGTCTTATTCATCATTGAAGATGGACCATTTGTGACGACGAGATTAGAGGAAGTCTCGTTGCTGGGTCTTTTAGACATTGACTGATTGCTATTGCTGGAAAATATTTTTCCACTATTATTATCAGACTTATCTGGAGGTTCGACACTACTAACACTCAGGCTGGAACCTGTTTTTGACTTTTCTTGTGTTGAAGAAGCCATTACTGTTGTGGATGATGACGGAGAAACTTCCTTCATGGATTTTATACAATTTTCATTTACATTTTCATCCAAGCTATTCTGCTTTAGGGACTCCATCGTTGTTATACAATTGGATGAAGATAAGTTATAGTCTTTGCTATGTACCAAGGAAACTTTTCATCATTCAACCTAAAATGAGAAGACAAAATGAAATTTGTATAACATCTTTTGGTCTTATTCGGAACAGTTCAAGATCGGAGTCTTTCAAAATGAATTTGGAACCAAATTAAACATTTTGAGAGGCGTTCCGATTTAGACCAATGATTCCGAATTAGACTAATTGACGTTCCCTTGAAGCTCCCTTGGGTCAACAAAATCAAATCAATTTCGGCCTTCATCAAAAAAGATTAGTAACCTTGGACTCTCTTTACTTTTCAAAGCCCATCCCAACAAAACGTTACGAAATAGGCTTTTGAAGGCTTCATTTGCATTGAATCCCATCATCCAAAATCTTTCAAATATGAATGAAAATACTCAAAAATGACCAAAATTTTCACCCTTTAACTAATTACTCAAGTTTATCACAGCTTATATGCCTTGAAATGATTACAACATAAGTGATTCGATTCTGCTATAAAGAACTGCCATTGCCTGCCAAACAGAAAACCTGCCAGACAATTGATACTGAAAACAAGCACTATCACCAATCTTTGTCTTAATTTTAATCGACTCAATATCAATTTATTGGGCTATTTTTCTTGGCCAAATGATAGCCTAATACGTTATGCAAACACTGTTAATTTTGTTTCTTACCTTAATTTGATGAAATGTCTTTAAATTGATAAATATATTCCGCTTGTTGAATGACCCCATTCTCAGCCATTACGGAAATAGCCAGTAGTCTACTACCAAGCATAATGTCGAACGTCGTATCTCTCATCGCAGCTGGCAGGATGGATCCAATCATATCCCAGTCTGCTCTGTAACTCTCTTCGTTTCTGTTCTGTTCTTTGCTTCTTGGTGGAGGAGAAAGAGAAGAAGGAGGAGGTGGAGGAGCAGGAGGAGGCGATTCCTTTGATGAAGGAGGAGGAGGGGAAGGTGGTGGTGTTTCCACTTCAAAAGACAAGTTGGGGAATGGGATGGGATGATATCTGGAAAAGACAAGTAAAAGAGTCAGTATTATATCTCCAGCAAAATAACTTTGTAAAAATATTGAATTCCAAAAATTGCTCCAGAAAAACAAATGTACTGAAAAATGTCTTTATTAACAATAGAATTTCGGTTATTATCCTTAGGAGATTTATACAATTAAGAAGGAATTTTGAGAATTAAGAACTTTTTATGCAAAATTATATCTTGTATGTACCTTAATCTTGAACAGACAATAATAGTGCTGCAGTCTCTCAATGACAAAGCCGCCTTTCCTTCAAATTTCAATTCTTGTGGGGGAGAAAGAGAGAGAAAAAGTGTTTTAACAGTCATTCAATGTACATGCATTGCTCATTCACCCACTGATACTCTGCTGCTGCTGCTGCTACCTGCCCCTGAACTGAACTGAACTGAACTGAGTAGCTAGAATCATGTCTGTTCTATGTCGATTCTAGCAGTCAAGACCATTTCATTTTGCCTCTTTGGCTTTATTTGACAAGCCTTTGAAAACAGAAAATTCAGCTTTTTTGCAAAAAGTTGAAAAATTCAATTTACTAAATTACATGTTTAAAATATTGGGAATATTTATGCTGTTTTCAAGATCTTTTTAAAATGAAGTTGCAGCATATAACTTTTTCTCACAAGTGTAAAAATATACTGTTTAAACCAGACCATGATATATATGAAGAAATTAACTATTCAAAATTTCAGCAATGAAAGTGTTTCATTATTATTTCTCAAACCACGTTTCAAAAAGACTTTGCTATCTCTTGCTCTGCCATTTCGGCCTATTTGTGATGAGTCCATTCTTTTTCTTCTTTCTGTTCTTATTCCAGGATTGAATCAAGTAAAGAATAAAAGAAAAGTTACATTGGCAATTCTCGCTCTCTTTCTTCAAATTCTACTTCTACTTCTCTTCTGTCTTCATCAAAGAAATCAACAGCAATATTCAGCCTTTTTCACAGTATGTTTTATCCATACTTTGTAGGAAGTAGTCACTGAAAGAATTTATTAAAAATTACTTTCAAATCATTCTTTGAAGAAGTTCTGGTTTTATATCTTGCAAATTGAATGTAAAATTGCCCAATCGTGATCAGTATAAATCAGCCTTCTTTTTTAATAATACTTAAAAAACATAGATATTTAAAATCACAAAATCAAAAATTATTACATATTTTCTTGTGGTATCTCATTATATCACAATCAAATGTTTTGGATATATAAACATGACAAAATTCTTCAAATTTTTATTTGTCCATTAATTTTTGCAAATGTTGGCATTTAAAAAATTGCCAGTGAAAAAAGCCCAAATATTGTGTTAGATAGTTATAACAGCTTCCTCCAAAAAGAGCAGCAAAGGCAGCTAAAAGTATAGATTGTCTTCTTCAATGCCATCCTCCATTTTGTGTATTTAATGAAGATAGGGTACTCACAAGGCAAAGGCAAAGCAGCAAGTAACTAACTGGCTATTGATCCGTGTTGGATCTTTACATTTCATTTCTGAAGAACAAGTACTACATGTCTAAAGAAGAGAGAAAGAAGAGATGGAAAGCGACATAAAGCTATATAACATTGGAATGGATAGAACAATCAGCATTTTTCTTACAGTTTTTATTCCTGAAAAAAGTAAATATTGTCTACCATGTAATGTGCACCATAATAGAAGATTCAAATAGAATTTGGTAAAATAATATCTACAAAAAATATTCAAATTTTCAATTTGCAGAGAATTTAAATGTACTAAAATAAATCATTTTTCTCTTATTTTCAATAATTTCAATTGTTAAATGGGCAAACTTAGTTCATAAAAAATGTCAACTTCGAATTTTACAAAAATCTTTAATTTTTTATTAATAAATGTACATGAATTTCTTAAATCTGTAGTCAATTTAAAAGAGCCTGATAGACTTGTGAAGAGACTGCTGAATTAGATGAAATAGAATTGAAAATGCTGTTTCTGCTGCTGCCCCAATGCAGCTTTTGCTTTTACTGCTGCTGCTGCTGCTAGAATCGAATAGGACGAAAATTAGATATTGTCTGTAAATTTAAGCTTAGTACTAGACTCCCTTTCAATAGATAGAAAAATCTAGTATCTAGAGATGCATCAACAATTGACAAGTAGAATGATTCTTTCAGCCTGCCATGGAAAATGCGAATTTGTACAAACTTTTTACAGACGTTTGAACAACTATTTTGAGACATATTTCTTAAAATTATGCAATGAAACACGTTTTGAAACAATTTCCAAAAGAACATTTCCATTCTAAAAACTATCCAAAATCGACCAGTCGTTCAAACTTGGAATGATTTCCCATTAAAAAGTAATGCCGAATCTGCCCACATAAACTCAAATCTTTCTTGCTATGGAGATTATTCTATGCAATTCTATAGTCTGTAAGTACTTTAACTTCAAAACACATCAGGCATGGGATAGCTGCCAGTTTGCAGCACTTCAGTAAATTACTCAACAGAGACGAAAAGTAACGGGCTGCATTGAAAAGAAGTCATTTTTGGCAGCTTTGGCCGTTCAAGTCTGTCAATGAAATAAAGAAAAAAAGAAAGAAAGGCGATGGAGTAATGCCTGGTTCGTCTAGCTGCTCACTCTCATACTGTATGACTGCAGCAGAAAGGATCATATCATTATTCCAAAGTCCATCTGAGCAGATGCGAAAATGTTGATAAAAGTAGCAAAATTGCTCACTTTCATTCTTCTTACAGCTGACTTGAATTGATGGAATAGAAAGGCTGTTTGTGTGGCGGCGGCAGCAGACAGCAGCTCCTTTCCATTACACAGTTCTCATGTCGACAGTGGGGCTCCATCCACATGAACACTCACACATCCCAGGCTTTTTTTCGCAGATTTTACGTCAATTAAAAAGACGTAAAATCTTGTATTTGTGAGTTTTTGCGTTTTTGGAGCTGATTTTTTGAAAAATTTGGTCATTTTTTGTAAATTTTACTACATAAGCAATTTTTCGGACCTGAGTTTTTGAAAAATTTCTGAGTTTTTCGCGAAAAAATTGAGTTTTTGACCGATTTTGGGCCTGAGTTTCTCAAAAATTTTGCGAAAAAAAAGCCTGCATTCAATTTTGTTCAACACACTCTCACATAACACATTATTTTACTTTACAGATGTGATTTGTGTCTGACAGCAGCAGCATCTAAGAGCAGAGAGGTTGAGAAATAGAAGAGGCAGAAGCAGCAACTCTTCTTTCTTGGCATGGTCCATAATCGAGGCAATTTATAAGACTGAGTTTGATCCTTCATCATTCTATGGCAATATGTGAGAACACTTTATAATAATGTCACTTCTTTTTCCTTTAGAACATTCTTGTTTTGGTTTACAGCTTGAAAATGCAGCATTGGACCCCACCCTCTGATTCAGAGAATTTCTGTGTAATAGAGATCTGTTCTTTTGTATGTTTGCACACATGCATGGATGTGTGCGTGCATGCATGCATGAGACTATATCATGTGTATAGTTACTTCTCTTTCTTCATCTCGAGCAGCAAATGTAGGGTTAATTTTCACTAATTTTTGAAAAACTCAGGCCCAAAATCGCGCAAAAAATCAATTTTCCCTTAAAACCTTGAATCTTATTTGAAAAACTTAGGCCCTCAAAATTGCTTATGTAGTAAAATTTGAAAAATGACCCAAAAATTTTCAAACACTCAGCTCCAAAAATACACAAAACTCACAAATACAAGATTTGACGTTTTTTAATTAAACCATAAATTGGTGAAAAAAAGCCTGAAATGCTATGCTTTGCTTCTGGCTTTGATATAATCTTGTCTCAACATATTACCCCATTCCCATCCCGTTTTTCTCTTCTGCCTCTCTCATAACATCACAGGAGGCGAAAAGAAGGAGTTACACTCGTTCGTTTGAAAGGATGAGCGGCAAAATACTGGATTGACTGACACTTGCTAACTCGATGTTGAAACATTAAAAGGCAACTCTTTGCACATTGATGATGAATCCCAATCTCGTTCTAATGTGCAATTATTATTCCTTAGACCACTTTGCAAATTCTTCTTTAAATTCTATTGCCTCATAAACAACAACATCAATGATTGAATTGGAAGTAACTTTTAGTTTTAAGTGGACTTGATACTTCTTCGAAACGATCAAATTTCCCTTCTCTCTCTTCAAATATGTAACCTTGACACTTCTTCTTCAACTTTAACTTGGTAAACACACCGGCTAAAAACTTTGAATCTTCAACGTGTCAAAAGTTTCAACTGCCATCGATCATTGTTGCTAATTTGAAAATCCAAATGAATGGCAAAGGATAGGATAGGATAGGAAGACCTGAAAGTAAAAGCAATATTACCTTAATAATCAACTCTCTTTTTGGCACAAGGAATGAAGTCAGTTTTTATTTCCTTATTCAATATCCTTAACCTAATTCTGTTTGCAAAAAATCCTCCTTTTTCCTACGTCTGCTTCAGTGTACAACTGTACATATAACCTCTTTAAATAGAGGCCTCATTTTGCACGTTGATCATGAAAGCATTTTTTACTAAGAGAATTCTATTCCATTCTACTACCATTTCGTCTACTTAAAATTGGCTGGACGGAAAATAAAACAATTTCTTGCTCTGCCAATTTCAAGCGGTCTGAGTGATATACATAGTGAATTTGTGAGACAGCACAGAGAAGGATACTTTTCTGACTTATAAAGGCAATTTATTTCCTTATCTTTGAAACTAAAGTTTCTTCAATGAAATGTTTTGCAGTCATAAACACATTTCATACTTTAAAAAACAATTATTAATTTCTTTACATTCATCAAATTTTAGAATGAAATTGGCATGAAACACATGTCAAAACATTAATTGATTCTCTAATTGCATGTATAACAATAACTGTAAAACTCAGCGTGTTATTGATTCAGTTGTAACCAATTTCAGATCGATCAATTTCTAATCAACAATGCATTAATGACTCCTTCCACTCATTCATATCTTACTCATAAATCTGACCTTCTACTACAGAAACGCACAATACACGAGAGTGAGTTTTTCATTTCATTTCATTCCATCATCGATTAGAAGAGTAGCTTCGATTTGCAATTTTTTTCCTCTCACAGTAGATTTTCTCCTTTTGTCTACCTAATGTCGTCATATATTCAAGTATTTTATGGCTTTGGACTGTATGGCACTAACAGCATAAAACCATTCAAAATGAAAGAAGAAGAAGAAAAAGCGGTTGAGGCCAATCCATTTTTGACTAAAACCACTCGAAAGAGGAAAAAATTTCCTTTCAGAAGAAAAAGGGAAAAGAAGAATAAAAAATGAAAAGAGGCACAGAAAGAAGAATTCAATGAAGAAATGTCTACAAAACTACTGCTAAACACATTGTACAAATCCAGCGTTGAGAACAGTACTGGTTGTATGTGTGTGAGTGCATGAAGAGCTATGGCTTTGACTATGTTCTTTGCATGAAATGGTAGCGTTGAGTCACTATATAGCAGTGCCAACAGGCCGAGTACTGGTTGTGTATAGATAGACTATAGTGCTTGAAAGTATAGTCTACATGGGGAATTAGCGGCACTATTCCAACTTTCCCTCTCGTTTAGCTGAATGTCAAATGAAAAAAATGTATTTAAAAGACGAGGGAAGGAAGGAAGGAGGCCTGTCATTGATGAGAGAATTATATTTTTCGTATCACGATAGTGCTTGACTAATAAGTGCGTTCATCCAAATCTTCTACAACCTGCTGAATGCATGCATGCCTCATGCTTCTTCCTCTGATCATCCCATCAAATAATTCCCCCTTCTCAAAACTAACTGACAAGTCTGCCTGAAGCTTTTAAGATTGCACACACAATTATGTCTTGCAATCATCTATAATATATGTATACAGCCTTTAAAAATTACTCTATCACTCTTTACCTTTCAAGAGTGAAGTCATAGTCTCATTCAAAGTTACTACAAACTGCACTTGCTGAATCCAAACTTAATCAGATCACTAACTACTGGAGACATATCCAGGACTTTTCTGAAAATTACTAAATTAACCCAATCCACGCCGACGACACTAAAGTATTGTTCACCTTTTTACCCAGAGGATTTTTAATTACAGCAAAAGTTTATGGAAAAGTAAATACATCTTATTCATTCAAGAACAGAACAAACAGAATCATTGTTGGTAATTTTCAATAAAAATATGTTATGTGGAGTTAAATAATTGCTAATCGACCTAAATTGACTCCTAGATTGCATAGAAAGCAATGCAACGTTTAAGTTTTTTTCTTGTCAAAAAAAAGCATGAAACAAACAGTCTTCATAATATAAACATAATGGACATGGTCTATATGACAACCACTTTCCTATATCCTATCCTAACTCAACCCTTAAACGAGGCATGAACAGAAGATACATTTAACACACAATTTATAAGTCTATCCGACACCATATTACAACATATTACCATGGAACCACTCAACAGCAAGCCAATTCAAGCACACCAATACAATACAATTGTCAACTCAAAAGTAGAAGAATGACAAGCAGTATCAAATACACACATCATCAATATCATTCATAACATGATACGTAGAAAAAGAGATAGATATGCATGTATGACTTACATAGTTGAGTCATGTTTCATTCGTTCTCTATACAGTGTGTGTACAACATTCATTCTGCTAAGTGCTTACACTTTATTAGAAAATATTCATGCATGACAACTACTCTACCTCTTTCTAATAATAATAATGCCAAAGGACTACACGTACCATGAGACATAATTGTAATGTACCGGGCAAGCATGCAATTCTTTCTTTTTTCATTTCAGTATATTATAATAGCAACAGCAGCAACTAATACAAAAGATAGGTAAATCAAAAACGAATGGGACCTTCAACGATTAAACATTTTGTTTTTCCTCCTCCTGCATGCAATCTGCATGAGCAAAGCAATAGAACTAGGAAGGAAAGGACAATTTAATGAGGTATCCCAATGGACTTTGGCAATTAAACTGAGCTAGTCTTAACCTTTCTTTGACGAAAATTGAAATTTTAAGACTAGAGGAGAAAATTGGCAAAACAATTCCCATTTTTAGAATTAAATACTGTTATAACTCATATCTTTTATTTTCATCCAAAGCAGATAATTAGAGCCATTTTGAATGCTTAAATGAAGTCTTGAGATATACCAAATATAGCCAAAATTAGCCATTCAGGCTTTTTTCACGGTTTTTCCCTTAATCAAACAGGGAAAAATTTCGTATTTCGTGGTTTTTGTGTTTTTCAGTGCTCAGTTTTGAAGAAAATTCTCAGTTTTAGCAAAAAAGTTTCTCAGTTTTTATTAAATTGCTGAGTTTTTAGAAAATTTTCCTTAAAATTGACGTTTTTGGTCAATTTTTGGCAAAATTTAGCCAAAAACAGTAATTTTATCTCCCAAAACTCGGCTTTCAAAAATCTAAAAATTTCGTATTTCGTAGTTTTGCGAATTTTTCTCAGATTTCGGAAAAATTCAGCGCTCAGTTTTGGAAATTTTTTATGAAAAAAAGCCTGGCCATAATTGTCTAAGTCCTATGTGACAACTCAAATTTAAATACAGAGACAACATAATAAACACGCACTGAATAAACTTCTAACCCAGTTCCAATATATCAATATGCCTTCAGGACAGAGACTCTAAATTGACCCAATCAACCTCGTTTAAACACCTACACCTAAATAATGCACAAAATTATTAGCATGATTGTGTAAGGTGGTTTGAGAGAAATAAGTTACAAAACCATTTCTTTTTACCGCATGATTCTTTGTTCATCAATGCATTGGAACTGGGAAGGGAGAAAATATTTTCAAAAACCTCTCTCTTTGAACTGATTCATGCTTTACTGCATTTAACATTTTCCTCTCTCACAAAACAGTACTTTTAGCCTGAGTCCATGCAGTATGATGATCTCCATTTATGCTACACTTCTTTACTTTAAATATATCAGAGAGTCTCTAAAAGAAATTGTTCAACTCAATTTTCAAAAGAATGTAGATTTATCTCTTCAGCACAATATCCAAAAAAAGAGCATAGAAATAACAAAGTTGATTTGACAGAAACTAGAAATCTCACTTTTTCTACTTCTCTTGACAACATTGATATGAGCATAAGGCCTGAAAATGACTATCATAGAGATCGAAAGAGATAGAGAGAGAAAAACAACTTCTTCTTCATCAGTAAGACGTAATAGCAAAATTCTTTCTTATACTAGTTGTAGATAAACACATAAAAGAATAGAAGAAGAAATTGGAATAAAAAGAAAAGTAGAAAGAGAGCAGCAATATCATAATAACAACGCACATGACTGGGCATAGAAAGGCGGAGTCCATTCCTCACAAGAAAGACAAGGCTACTGAATTTGAACACTAGGAGTTGAAGAAGTAAAAGAAGAAAAACATCACTCACGCCTAAGAGCATAGACACTGACAGGGCAATCTTGAGAGAGGAGCTACAAAGTAAACGGCCAAAAAATCGAACGTAATGCAACAACATATTCGTCTTTTCTCTCTCTCTTGTCTTTTTCCATTTTTCTCATTTTTTCTCACACTGCCCTCACTCTCACTCACTCACACATAATGCTGTTTGTAGAAACCATCTCACATCTCGTGTTAAGTATCTTCACTCTTGTGGTATATACATCTCCATGTAGTGAGTGCATTTCTCAGTCACACATTTTTCAGTCATCTTCATTACTCACTCTGTGAGAGAGGGAGAGAAAGACCCGCTAAACTCAAATAGGGTCGAAAACACTTACAAATGAAACTTTTTAAGATATTTTGATAAAATCTGATGAAAGAATTACCCATATATAATGCAATGAAATGGATTCTGAACAACCTTAGCAGAGGTTCCTCATGTTAGTTAGACAATATTCCTTGTTTTGGAAACTAGATTTTGTAGTCTGGTTGCAGAAACATTTGAAAATTTATGAAATGTTTCTCTGACAAAAGTCAATTGCTGGGGCAAAAGTGTCAAAGCATTCTCTTATTCAATTTTCACCCCTACCAAAAGACATCATTGAGTAATAAATAGATTCTCTCTCTACACATACAACCCACTTCACTCCTCACAACATCCACTTGAATCGGAAATTTCATTCCATTCTTTTATTCTTCATCATGACTCTATAAAGAGAACGAGAGAGAAACAGAGTTCTGGACTTTGGTCTGTATGGTTTCATTCAATAGTGGGGCATTCAGATCTTTCCTGATCATGAAAAGGTGTTATTCTCCACTGAATTAAATATCCTCATAAAAGACATTAATTTTGAAGTGGAATGTGATGTATTTGAACGACCTTGATTTGAATCATTTTCTTAACATCCTCTTTAAAATAAACTAAAACAGGGGAACACTTGTTCATTACAAATCACCCTTTAAATGGTATTTTGCTTCACGTAATTTTACTGAGTATTTTGCTAAAATGTTTCCTTTCTTGTACTTGAAGAGGGTGATAAACTTTTCACTAAACCACAAATGATGTCAACGCCCCACTGTGCTGCGAAGACATGGTTATGGGATGAAAAGAAGAAGATGAAGATGGAATAGATCTTTTCTCTTTCATTTTTCTTTCGCTCTTTTCATTCTTTATTCATTATTCAGTTTGTTCGTTCAACTACTTTTATTCTGTCACTGAAAATTGCCGTTCTTCTGCCGTGGAGCTGAAAATGAAATGCAAAAATTTAGAATAAAAAAATTTGCAAGTAATTGTTTGCGAAAACAAAAACTCGAGTTTGTTTTCATAATGAAGCATGCTCAATGTTCACGTCCCCTTTATGATACACTCTTTTTTTATAAGCATCAAATTTATAAGCATAAAGCCTTCGGTTTTTCCGAAAAATAAGCATAATGTAAGCATAATTTGAAGGCTTGTTTTGGAAATTTTTGCTTACTGAAAAAGCTCTTTTAGTA
>JAOWAT010299287.1:0-15960 GCA_028571025.1 Longipedia americana
TAAGCATAACCCTAAAATGGCGAAAATGCTAAGCATATTTTACCCTAAATCTGAAAAACCGTATGCTTATAAAAAAAAGAGTGTAAACAGCAATGCTTAGCCCTGTGATTTTACTTGCAAGCAATATCAAATCATTAAAGGCCAATGAAGAAATTTTTCATAAAAAATTCAGCAAAATAACAGCATGTCCCCATTCTACTGAAGTGAACTTGGAATGGCTTTAAGTAACTGGGGACAAATGTTGAGAAAATTTCTTTTCCCAATCCAACCTTTTTGACAAAAAGTCACTTGATTTAGTTGGTCCATGACCCATGTAGCTAAATAGAATATGAAAGCATAATAAGCTAAGATAGAAGTTTTAAAAACTAGTGAAGTTCCAGGGTGTAGATTGACACGGATAAAATTCAGTGATGAAGAAATGTCTGTTCTTGAACAATATTAAAAATTTGAAGGACGAAAATCTTTATTTTTCCAAAAATTGCAATTTTCTGTGTTCCCTCCTTTGAATTTCTCCATGAATCCTCTGTCATTTCTGAAGAGGTCATAGAAGGGAAGAGGATAAAAACAGCAATTTGCGAAAAATTGGTCCTTATCAGGGCCTGATAATGAAAATGAAATTACGTTAGAATTTATTTTACACCATACACACTAGTTCCTGACCTGGAATGTCGCTCATTGGTAGCAAAATAACGATAGAATTGTGTTCTATTAAAGTAATGTTAGGTCGTTAAGAATAGCCCTATTCTAAGGAATCCCTAAGAATTTCATCAAAATCCATTGAGAAATGACTGAGTTATGATGATATTTTGAAGAAGAAGGAGGTGGAGGAGGAGGAGGAGAAGGAGAGAATGGGCAGTCTAGGACGAGGCTTCGCCTCGTAAAACTGAGAATTACGAAATTTCTCCCTTCTTTAACAAGGCTTTTAAAAATGTGAAAAAGCCTGGACCCAGATCTGCCCTTTACCTTTCGAAATTTCTTACCCAAAAATAAAATCAGATTTGTTTCTTTCTTGTTTACAACTTTACAATCAGCCACCAAACCAGTTTTGTCTCTTCCCAGAAGAGAGATTAACCGGTTTCCAACCAGCAAAATGTAACCAGAATTAACCGGAATGAAATCAGCTGATTCTTTATCAAAAACAGAAGGTCCTGGCACATAGTTTTGGTCTGGCCTATTTGCTTTGGTCATGTAGCCTGCCGCTTATGCCAAATCTGTCATTTCGGCCAGCCAGAGTCATATCAATGGCTAAATGAAGTAAAATTTCTAACTTTTTTGACATGAAGTTGTCGGTGTTGAAAGTTTTAAAAAGTAACTTTCAAGTGATGTAGACAATTTTGCTCCATGTTTTATTACCGACAACTTTATGTCAAAAAAGTTAGAATTTTTACTTCTTTATTACTGCTAGTGACTCTGATTGAGCCAAACCTGCCATACAGCCACAGGCACTGCCCAAGTTTATTTACTAGATGCCGCCTAACCAAAGCTCTGTGGAAATGCAAAGTGTATATGATGCATTTGCGAAAAGGAAGTTTGGATATTGACAAATTTTGATTTATTGATATGAATATTTTGAGAATATGAGGCATGCTATGTTAAATTCAATACTGTATCCTATCACTGTTTACTTCATCAAAGTATTCTTGAATTCAGATTTCTTAAATTACTCACATTTAGTTTTCTAATCATATGAGTGTTGGATATTACACTCATGTTTTTGAATATTTTTTGGCAATAGTTTTCATTTTTCACGTTCACAAGCATATTTATTTAGTAGAATTTTGAAATTTTAAGGCTTTCATGCTTATAAACTTTATACTTATAAAAAATCGTGAGTGTAATTGAAATCCAGCCTAATCTAAGAATTTTTTTTTGACACAGATATATATGAGGTGACCTAACGGACTTCTGTAATTATTTGGATTCTTATGAATTTTGGAAGATCCAATTTTTAGCAAAATGAAATTTCTCTAAAAATTGCAAGAATGTTAATTTTAAAAGTCCATTGAGACACCTCATATTGAAAATAAAGAGAGAGGGGCGAGAGCTTGACATGAATTTTAATTACTAATTTGATACCTTTCACTTATTTGAATGTTGAGTCTTCGAGAGTAAAAAATAATTATTATATGAGGTGAACTTGCAGTAGGTTTTAATGTAATATGATTTATATTATATTGAATTCAAATCAGTGGTTTCTCATGTTTCGTTCAAGATGATCATTTTTTCGATGTAATTTTAGAAATTTCATGCAAAAATGAAGCTGAATGGGTGCAATTAATGGCAATCTTTTATATATTTGAAAACATGTAATACTTCAAATCAAATAATTACTAGACCACTAATGATATTACCTGAAAACATCGCAATAAATACATCATAATCATCATAATTCAAAATGCTGCGGTGTTTGACAAGAACTGAAAAGAATACCGAACCCCCCCCCCCACTCTTGGCCAACAGTAGTTCAGATGTTTTTTAATTCTAAGCATTATTTTGATACTAACACCATAAGAAGAGTATGGTTAACATTTATAATTATGGTAAAGTATATGAAATTGAAATGTTTATAACTGATTATCCATACATTACAAATTTTGTTATTAATTTGTTGTGATAGAGGAACTTAGTTACAGTCATTTCATATTCCATAGTAGTAGAATTTAACTTGAAAAGCACCTTTTCATACTTTTTGGCAAGTTTAAAGGCTATTTAAACGCCTTTAAATTTCGTAAATGGCAGTTTTTGCAATTTTTTGGGAGCTCAGTTTTGGAAAAAACTTCTCAGTTTTTTTTTAAAAATCTCAGTTTTACTTCAAATTCCCTCAGCTTTCTAGAAATTTTGCATGAAAATAAAAAAAATCTACTGAAAATTAATGAAAATCCTCTCAAAAATCACTATATTTTAGCAAAAAAGTCCGTTTTGTTGATTTTTGCACCAAAATGTGAACATTTTGACGCCTTAAAATTTCGTAAATCTCAGTTTTGCAATTTTTCCTCAGTTTTGAGAAAATTTTTGGCTCAGTTTTGGAAAAAAATTTGCCAAAAAGCCTGCTTTTTAGTGTGACAATACTCCATACCTAACAATGAACTCTCTAAGTGCACACTTATGTAGTTCTATTTCAAGTGTTTTCTTCTCAAAATTCACCATATGCAATTAACTAAAGTCTTGTCTTGTGTTTAGTGCATTTTATTACTTTTGTTTATAGTGCAAAAACAAATATAAATGAAATTGAAGGATGAAACAAAAACAGATGAGTGAAAGAGAGAGAATTGCTTCCTCTGAGCAGAAATACAAAATCTAAATCTAGAATTATTATGACCACTTTGAATACATTTCAAAATATTGACAGAGATACCAGGATTTTAAAGACAGAAGTGAAGAGTCGAAAAATAGAATTTTCAACTATAAGAAAAGTGTAAATTTAACTTTTTTCTGAAATAAGTAACTTAAACACATATTATCTTTTTAGAAGTTGGAAGGTTGCTAATCTAAATTTGGTTATTCCTGTATTAACCATTAAAAATTGAAAAAATATCTAATTTTTATATCTAATTCAAACACTCTTGTCCTAAAATCCTGTGATAGGTAGACACAAGCACGTGATTCATTTTCATTTTAGTTTTTGAAACAGAGCCAGCAAAAAAATAGATAAAATTGAAATGAACTGATAGTATATTCTTGAAATAGTAGTTTAATGGTATCAATCATCTAGTTGTAATCTTGAAATACAATGCATAAAAAATATGCTATGATATGTAACATTAATGGTGCCATCATGGGCCTCATATATTTTTTGAAGAGGGGGGGATCTCCAATACACCTTAAAATTCAAGATCATAGTAGATAAATTTCGCCAAATTTTCTATAAAAATTTCCTTGAAAATTTTACATTTTGAAAAGTTACCCACATTTAGACAAAGTAATAAACAAGAAGCTGTTGAAGACTTTGTTGAAAAATTGAGAAATTTTTCTAAAATTGAGAAATATTCTGTATAAATACAAATATCATAAATTGAGCCCGGTGTTGTATGACAACCTTTACGTATTATCTATACTACTTCCTTTTACGTCTGTCCGATCAAATAGATCCGACTTTATTTTACAAATTTAAAACTAATTTTGTAATTTTTTTCTCTTTTACACTGAAATAGATAAGAGTCCAATATAGATTTCTGAACTTATTAGATATAGTCCTAATTACTAAATATCCAGATCTGATATACAATTGATTATTATTACTTTATGAAATTTTAAATTAGTAATTCTTATTTTAAAGCAGCTAAGTAAGCTAAGTAAAGCAAGTGATATTTGATTGATAGGAAGCATCTACTCACATGAATTAATGATTTGAATGACTTAATGTATTGTAATTAAAATTAAAGGGAAATTAATTATCTAGAAACATAATTTAATGCTAATGCCTGCTTTTGTAGTAGAGAACTGGCTTGTTAATATTTTGTGTAATCGGTTAATGAATGATTTTTTATCTTTTAATATAAAAAGTGCAATGTGGATCATTAAAAAGTACAAAACATTGTAAATGATCAATTGATGATAACAGGATTATTTTCTTGGTACGTTTTTAGACCCTTAGCTGAGTGGATGGTACCCAAGGTCCGGGAAAAATTTTTTGACTTTCAAAAAAAGTTATAACATGATCTTGTAACCTTTGACTTTCAAAAAAAGTTTCAAGATTATCTTGTAACTTTTTTTAAAAATCAAAAGTTTTTTCCTGGACATTGGGTACCATCCACTCGTGGACGGCCAGTTAAAGGTCTAAAAACGTGCCAAGAAAATAATTTTCGTATGAGGAACTTTGGGAACTTTTCTGGTACACTTTGCCCCTTCCAGTGGCCATACAAAAAGGGTCCAGAAAATCAAGGAGAAAAGGTGAATTTCAAAAACGGCTTTTTGAGACATTTTTGCTTAATTTCAGGTAAATCCAAGTGCGCCATTGGATTTGCACAGTGTGCTAAATTGGACGTTTACTGCTTTTTGTAAATTTTGTACAAAATACTGTCTCATACAAAGAAAAATATCCTTATAAGCATTTTGTCCATGATTAAAACCATGAAAATTGAATAGGTAGCTCAAAACTTGAAAATCAATTTTCTTATTAAGCAAAAAAGAGTGTATATTGTGATGATTGCTTAATAATATCCAAAACTTATTTTGTCCATAGAAGCTACAGCCCATGATTGCCCGGGATAAAAACATGCTTAGAGGGTTTAGTAATGATTATAGAACAAACTGAAATGGGTCTCAACAGAGTTATTGAGAGTTACAAATTTACTTCAATGATTTAAAAGCAGTAACAAGACACTGTGTGTAACTCCTTCATACCCTAGTGAAAATAACGCTCTGATGTGCAAAGTTGAGATAGTGGACTATTTCAAAATTACCTGAAAAAATGTTGAAAGTGAAATGTTTCATTACTGGATTCGTCGTGTATATTATTTGTTTTCAAATTATTGTTTTGGAAGCTTCGTCAATCAAACCAAATTTCATTTTAATGAACATGGATGATGTAAGTAAGGTCTACGATCAATTTCAAAAAATTTAAAATTATATCTTATCCCATTATCAGTTTGTTTCTTTGTTTTCCATAGTTGTGCGTAATTAATTATAAAACTTCAGTATGATATGAGATATTTTCTTGATTATTATTATGAAAATGATTGATTTGCAATTATGATTGCACTTTTATGCATCTTGACCAATATGTTCAATACAAAGCCTGGGAAGATGCATTTGATCGGTCTGTGTGGTCGCATGATACGATTTTTTTGAATGACCATATGCCATTAGGGGTATTCAGATAAAGCCTTATCATACAACATCAGTAACGATCGTTCTTAATGAAGTCGCAGGGTGTCCATTTCATTTTGCTATGTGACATTTGGATTGATATAGTTAAAGAGAGTACATTCCGTTTCAATTTTTACTCGCGGTATACGGAGTATCCGCGAGTCTACAGGTGACTTTTTTGTTTTTAGGACTTTAGTCATTTGGTTAAATATGATGCAATATCGTCAAAGGGCAATATCTTTGAATAGAACAAGATTGAACTTGGAAAATTTGGAAAAATTGGAAAGTTTGGAAAAATTGGAAAGTTTGGAAATTTGGAAAATTTAGAAAATTTGGAAAAATTGGAAAATTTTGAAGAACTAGATAATTTGGAGAATTAGAAAATTTTAAAATTTTGGAAAATTTATGTAATCAACTAAACGGTGACATATACCGCGAGTACAGCACTTTGGGCTTGTTTGTTCTCATGCCAGTCAAAATTGATTCGAGTAGCGTATTTAGAGCTCACAAAATATCAAGGGGTGCGAATTGATCTCTCAATTATTGAGGCCAAATGTGAAAGTGGTGATAATTGTATTTGGTACACATCAACATTTTTCCTCCAATGAAAAATATTTATAATTGGTACTGAGCAATACTTCTTTACCCTTTCACGGGGTGAAATGGTCCATTTGTAGCAGAGGGTTGCAGAGGCCAATTCCTAAAATAAATCCCTGTGTAAAGATGAAATAGACAATTTTCAAAATCTCACTTCAGTCAGATCAAAATTAATGCAAAATTAAATTGGCATTTTATATAGATTACTTAGATAGGGATTTTTAGAATGAATTAAAGTCATTATTGCGTGACAATTTCTGGGAAAAACAAAGAAATTACTACCTCTGTCCCAAAATAGATATTCGGGACAGAGGAAGTAGACTTCAATCATAGACGTCAGGTTTCATTGCATCTCAGTCATGTGAAAGTACGTTTCAAATTATTAGGAAATGTTATATTTTTTGGTTGAAAAAGCTTGCAAAAGGAGAATAAAATTAAATTTAGAAAATTTACATTTTTCCAACATGATTGCTTTATTTCCTGAATTCAATTAAGGTCTAATAAAAGTATTACTAATATATTAATGTTCAGTCCAATATGACCTTACAATACATGTTGACATTACTTATTGATTTCTTGTTAAAATAAGAAATTCATTAATTTTGGAATGGTAACTATCGATTTTGCAGCGACTTTGAATAAAATCAATCTAAGTAATATGCCTATCCCAAGAATTGGCTCACGGAATTTCCTAAATTTGTTACTGTGTTTGATCAATTGCGATATTTACCTTTAAAGTCAGTCAACACTCCCAGTTTCAAAGAAATTGGCGAAAAAGTCACAAAATGAGTCTACTCTTCTATTGTTTGCAAAGCTACAACGAAGTTCATCTAGTCATAATTGTCGTGTAACGCGTTTTTAAATTTTAGAGAAATTCTAGACATTTTTTCTTCAAATTTTCTGGGTATTAATTTTTTGTCAACCTTTGCCCCCGTAAGCTTTTCAGAAAAAGTTTACATCACAAAGATTGTTTACTTCATACCAAAAATGTAAACAAACCCAATTTTATGAAGTAATTTTTCATCTTTAGGAAGCATAAGTTTTTTGAAAGGCTTATGCGGGGGGGGGCAAAGAGTGATGGAAAAAATATTAGCCTCAGAAGAAACTCTATTTCTATTTCAACAATATTTCAAAAACTGCTGCACAAAATTTATGCGGCAAATAGTCACGACTAGTAAGGAGAGAAAAACACTACAATGAAAAATCGACGTTCTCAAATTCAACCACATACCCCCTAGTTGTTTTTCATATGCCAAAAGATCAACTGGTAATTAAATGGAATTTCATTTTTTGCCAAAACGGGTTCACGAAAGCTGCGTGGTCTATAGAAGCAATTTGTACTTTTTGGGTCAATTTACTACATAAGGAGAGGGTGCTTTCGTGAACCCATGAAAGCAAAAAATAAAATTGTATTTTATAACAGGATGATCCTTTGGTACATAGAACAGAATTTAGGCCTTGTTCGGAAAATTCAAGACCCTTCGACTTTTTTACATCCTTACGACTAGATAAACTTTATTAAAGTTAATACAAATCATTTCTTTGAAAATTCAATCTTATTATGGAGCTAGAATGGTTACAATTACGGATGTCAAACTACGACCTATTTTTGTAAAAATTCAACCTGAGATACCATAAATTAAAACTACTTTCTGTTTTTCTTAATTCAGATATTTCTTTATTGACGATATCCTTACTTCAGAAACATTTTCATCTTGGAATTTGTGTTGTCACTATTATTCTTTCCTGCCAAATTCATCATTTTCATCAACTTCTGATTGTTCATTTTATTTGGCTTCGATTTTACTGATTTGTTATCATTTCCAGATTTATTCTTGTCGACGAAAAAGTTTCCAGCACTTTTCGTCATTGTAGGAGGAATAATGAGGCCAGCATTTTTATTGCGTTTCTTCTTTTTGGAAGACTTTGAAGCATCTTCAATTTTTTGAGATTTTACATTATCCTTTTGTTTTGAAGCAATTTCAAGTTGAATATCAACGTTTTCAGCCAAAAGCTTTTGAGGTTCGAGTTGACATATTTCTGTTTTGAATCCACAAATTGAACACTTTATAAATATTCTGGATTTCTTTAATTTTTCAGGAACATTTTTGATCTTCCTAGTCTTCAATTTTGCTTTATGTTTCACTATAATCTTAAATTTATCTCTCTTGAATATTGAGAAGCAATTCTTACAGACCTTATTTGATTTGCATAAATCCTCTTGATATCCTGGAGTCAGCCTTGACATTTCAGCACTAAAATGCATATTCAAAATGGGATTACTACCCCCGTATTGTTTTATGAATTTGCCCAACAGAGCAGAATGTTTGGCTCTGAGAGACGTTTCCATTTTGCTAGAGAGAAAAAGAAAATTAATTTAATTGCAAATGGGCATTCACCTGTCCTAATATATCTGATTTTGTCTTCAGAAACTCAAATATCTTTTCAAATTGATTAATTTGTATTGATTTCGAGACTTGACACTGCTTTATCATGTAATGCATGAATTAAAATCACTAATGGTAGAATTTTATGACAGCAAAAATATTAGTTCTTCCTCACTTTACTTTTATTTAACAAAAATATGACCCTTCTTTGGAATTCTGAAAAGTCTAAAATAATAGCACTATGGAGACCAATGGTTTAGTAATTCTTGTCTAGGACGTCCTGAGGTTGCTATAGAAGGAGACAAATTAGTAATTTTTTGTCTTCAACGTCCTGAGTAAGGGCTCAATAGATGGCAGCGTATTAGTAATTTCTGTCAACCACGTCTTGAGCCGCCTGATTAAGCAACTGTCTGATATCATTGGCGAACTGAATCTGCTGTTTTGAGGTGGAGATGTATTGTGGGTAAGTGAGAAATTCGTTTTGTTGATTGGTGTTGATATCCGGTCTGGACGGATGAGGCGGAATTGGCATATAGCGGTTGCTGGAAGAACTTTGATTGAGGCTCTCAATGGCGGTCTTCAGGTTCAGTTCGATCTGGTCACAAACGGCGTAAAAGTCCTCCAAGTTCGATTCGAATTTTCCACTGTGAAGTGCAGGGGCATAAATTTTTAGGATTTTTCAACTGTTTTTGAATAGAGGCGAAATTCAAATTTTTCATGCTTGCATAAAATTCAAAAATCTACCAAAATTGCAACTTCTTAAAAACAAATTTCTATGAATGTTTTCAAAGTTCAAGTTTATTTTCCAAAGCTTTGTTCTCACTCACATATAGGAAAACAGCATGAGTGCAACATGGAACCTTTTGGAGTATGATATAACGGTAAATTTTGAAAGATGAGTTTTCGAAAAAATCAAATAACTTTAAAAATGATTTACGCCTGAAATTTCTGTCCCTATTTTGTTGCATCAACTGATTGTCTTTGACAGTGCCCGTGCTATCAAGCAGTCCGTTGGCATAGAGCCTTATAGCCGCTTCTCTCAAAGTCTGTGACCACTTGTCCTTTAAAGGATCGATCAGCTCTCTGGCCTTGGAAATTAACTTATCTTCTTGTTGTTGGGAGCGTTGTTGTTGTTGCTGCTGCTGTTGCTGTTGTTGACCGGGTTGTTGTTGGGGTCCGCCGGGCTGCTGCTGCTGCTGCTGCTGTTGAGGGTTCTGTTGTTGCTGAAAAGAAAATGGAAAAATCCAATTTTTAGGTACAGTGAAGTTCATCTAATTCAGGTGTTTTTTCACTGATTTTCGTGGGGCCTTATAATGAAAAATTCCATATTTCTCAGTCTTCGCATTTTTGGAGCTCAGTTTTTGTTAAAATTTTGCTCAGTTTCTGAAAAATTTACTCACTTTTTGAAGAATGTTTCTCATTTTTAAAAAAAAATTATGGTGAATTTTTGAAAAATTTAATTTTTTTACAAATATTCGACAATTTGATGCAAAAATAGTGTCATTGTGGCACTAAAAAGTTCAAATTTATTGATTTCTTACATAAAATGTCTGAAAAAGCGTTGTTTTTGCTGATGTTTTAGAAAGTTTCAAATTGACGCTACAGGGAAAAATTTCGTATTTCTGAGTTTTTGTTATTTTCGCTCAGCTTCTTGATAAATTCTCACTTAGTTTTTGAAAATGTTTGTGAAAAAAGCCTGTTGTCGTGACAAATTTAATTTTTCATTTTTTGAGAAATTCTGGTGATAGATTTTATTGAAATTTTCAGGATATTATTATTTTTTCATCACACTTTGCCCCAATAAGCTTTTCAGAAAAGTTACTTCATAAAGAAAAAAAATTACTTCATAAAAATTGGGTTTGTTTACATGCTAAATTCTAATTGAAACAAATCCAATTTTTATTAGGTATTTTTTTTTCTTTATGAAGTAAATTTTTTTGAAAAGCTTATGAGGGCAAAGGGTGATGAAAAAATAATACCCTGAAAATTGCAAGAAAATTTATTTCCAGAATTTGTCAAAAGATGAAAAATGAACTTTGTCTCGACTAGATGAACTTCACTGTAGGTTTTTAGATTATTTATGGAATACTTTCAATACCTCATTTCTTTGTGCTGATCAAAGCATTCTGATCTGAAAGATATTTTCACTTTGTCAAAAATTGATCGTAGGAAGGTAAACTCAAAGGTCAAGAAATAGATTAAGTTAAAACTGACATTGAAAACTCAACGTCAATTTACTGCTGTACTTCAGTAAACGGAAATAGTACGAATGTTATACTTTTTGAGTACAGGAGGAAGTACAGGAGGAAGTGGAAGTGGAAGTGACGCTTACATTGGATTGAAAGAGACTTCCTCGAAGTTAGGGTTCCTCAGTTATTGGCAGCTTTTAATGTACATGAGAAAGAGACGAAGAATGAAAAATATCGTGAAGTGATCTGTGAAAAAGTAAATCCGCAAAAACTAACAGGGTTGCCCCAGTTTTCTTAATATTGAAACCAGAAATTTCCGTTTTGTTCAAACATGTCCTCACAAATAAAATTTTGGGCGTCTGCTTTCATTGAGATAGCCTTTATGTGCTGTCATAATACGATAATCACCTGTTGTTGTTGCTGTTGTTGTTGTTGTTGGACCATATGTTGTTGCTGCTGCTGTTGTTGTTGCATAAACATTTGCTGTTGCTGCTGTTGTTGCATATGCATTTGTTGTTGAGGATTCATATGACCGCCATGCATCGAGGTTATAGGCATTTGAGGATTCATAGCAATAAATTGGTGGGATGTTTTTGTATTCAATTTAAGGCTCCTGAAAGTAGAAACAAAGATGAAATCCTGTTATTTGAATAAAGTTTATTTTATTTAGTGCGTTTCCTTCAGTGGGCCACCATGAATAACTAATCGATGATAAAATTCATCATTCACTTAATAATATGAATGGTTTATCCTTAGTTTTTCCTGGTGGCCCTACTCAAGGAAACGCACTATATAATGTCAAGATATCTGTTGACTTTTAATAATTAACTATATAAATTGGTAGGCTTTCTTTAACAATTTGTTCCAATTCCACATTTTTCTCATATCATAACTGTACATAACTTACAGCAAAAATAAATTACATTTGGAAATTTGAAGTATAATTTTTATTGGCTCTGTTCAGAAGAATATATGAGGTGCGACGTCTTATTTCGACAGGAATTATTTTTGCGTAATTTTGAAAAAATGAGCTTTTAAAATTTGCAAGTTTTCCTTTTTTCGATATAATTTTGAGGGTATGTGTCACCTACAAATGCAGATTGCGCCGAAATGAAAAGAGATAATTACAAACAGTCATCTGATCTTAAAAAGGGAAGAATAATATTTTCAAATGTCGTTGCGACCAAAAAAATTGAATTCTTGTCGATTTATGTTGCGTTGTTGCCGCACCACATTAAAATCTTTGAAATTTAAGTCTCATTCGTGTTACAAATTCCCTGGTTGAAATTATTCAACATAGAGTTCTCTCACTACCAATGAGATAACTGTTTTCTGTGCCTATTCAAACTCCCTCTTTGTGTGAATCCCGCATTGCAAGTTCCACAAGTAAAAGGTTTTTCTCCGGTATGAACAGGCAAATGAGTTTTCAAATCTGAAAAGTGTCTAAAGGCCTTATTACAAATGTTACAATGGAACATGTCATTATCATCCCTGCTGAATTCTGAATAGTCCATTTGAGAATTATAAAATTCTGATTCTTCAACGAATACCTCTTCTTTTACATTCATATTTTGACTAGGATCTGGGGAAATAAATTTAGGAATAGTTTCAGGTTCAATTTCACTAGTTGGTTGATGATAGTCTTTTGTTGATACTGTTGGCATAACTGGCTCTGACTGGTTAATTCTGCTCATCTTTGGAACTGATTTCACTTGAGAATAAGATTGATTTCTTTTTAAAGCAATCATTTTTGTAGTATTTTGTAATTGAGACTGTGAAATTGGATCTGGTAATTGAGTACTGTATTCACTATTGTCTACACTGGATGGCGAATCATTTTGTAAGCCTTTAATCTGAAGATCTCTTGCAGCATCTAACAAATCTGAAAGTTCCTCTTCCCTAATTCTCATTTCACCTCTATACATGAAATTGAGCAGTAACTCCATATGATGAGGATCCACATTCCTCAAGTATATCACAGTTGAATGTCCAAGAATATCTTTGTTACTGAACAAATCAGAAAAATAATTAGAACAGATTGACAACACTAATTTATGAGCATTAAAGATCTTTCCTCCACAACTTAAAATGACATCTGTTAAGTTTTGTTTTTGACACAGTTCTTTAGCAGCATTGAAAAAGATCGAATGGTGATCTGTCCATCGCAAACACATATCCTCAGAGCTGCCCATTTTTGGTTGCTTCTGAATTTACTTGTTTTATTTTCTGATGAGATAATCAATCCTTGAGTAATTCAATTTTATTTCCAGAGCAAAGACACGTTTTTGAATAATTGTATATTTCTGAAAGTAGCAAGAAAATATATTGTTAGTTCACTCTTTCATAAAATATGTGATTATGTCAATTTAGAAATTATTTAAATTCAATTCTGTTTAAGAATATTTTAAAATTTATGACAAAATTTTCTAATTGCTAATCTGACTAGTCTGCATCAAGCAATGCTTTTTCTTGTGTCTATTCAAGCTACCAATTTGGGTGAAACTTCTGTTACAATTTTCGCAAACATGAGGTCTCTCTCCTGTGTGGACTGGTAAATGATTTTTCAAGTCCGTAGCCCCTCTGAAGCTCTTATTACAAATATCACAAAAGTAATTGCCTTTATTGTCTCTATAATCACTATAAACATCTATAAATTCTATTTGTGCATTGTCAGATTCAGAGTTTTCAACAGAAATTTCCTCTTTTAAATCCAAGCTTTGTGGTTGTTCTTCAAGAATTGCTTTTGGAACACTTTCGTATTCATTTGCCCGAAAGTCTTCTACAAGTCCATGTGTTTGTATAGGTACTGACTGACTTACTCTACTTCTTTTCAAAGTACATGGATTCAATAATTTGTTTTCAGATTCTGGTTGGTCAATTCTGGCTTTTTTGGAAGGCATTGGTTTAAAGTCATTATGCAATGGAGGAGGTACAACAGGTGGTTCTGGTACATGACTAAAATCTCTGTTATTATCTTCACTGGGTGATGAATCATCTTGTAAACCTTTAATCTGTAAATCTCTTGCAGTATCTAATAAATCTGACAGCACATCTTCTTGAGTTCTCATTTCACCACGATACATAAAACTGAGCAGTAATTCCATGTGATAAGGGTCAACATTCTTTAAATGTATCACTGTTGAATGTCCTAGTATATTTTTGTTACTAAACAAATTGGCAAAGTATTTGGAACAGATTGATAGCACTAGTTTATGAGCATTGAAGATTTTTCCTCCACAACTTAAAATAACATCAGTTAAGTTTTGATTTTGACACAATTCTTCAGCAGCATTGAAAAAGATTGAATGATGATCAGTCCATCGCAGACACATATCCTCAGAACTTCCCATTTTTAATTCCTCTCAATCAAAGTTCACCAAGGTTCATTAAAATTATTTTGATCTCTTAAAAATTTTCCTGATTTTTTATTGATTGAGTTCACATGCAAATTTGTAATTTGAATATCTTTCTGAACAATATTGTATTCATACCTGTAGTAAATAAATCCTTGAAAATTTAATCCTTCATTGGGTTAATTTTGCTCCAAATGGACTCTCAGTGGATACCCTAATTTATGCTTCTAAATCTGAAAGAAAAATCAAAACAAGATGAGAACATAAAATTACATTTTATCAGTAATAAATATATGCTTATATTTTATTATAGTGACTTAGAAATTATACAGTAATAGTATGGAACAGTGAAAAAATATCATATGCATTCATATCTCCAGATACAAAAAATATTCATTTGAATAATTGTGATGAAAAAAGTTGTATATCCAAAATACATAAGTGTTTTTTTCCCAAAAAAGCAGAAAGTTTTTCCATTGCTTCATTTCATTTTTAGTCTAACAATTTACTAATTTTTAGATGTAAGAAAACATTATAAAGCAGGTGAGAATAATGAAGAATGTTCGTTCAATAGGATTTTTTAGTTTTCAAAAAGTAAAGAGCTTCCATTTTGAGCTTTTTTCAGACAAATTTTGAAAAAGTGACCAATGTCACAAATTTTCCTTCAAAAGGAATTTCCCATGCTGAATCATTCAATGTAATGGAGAATTTTTGAATAAGTCGACATTACATAATCATTATTCATTGTTTGAAAACTGACAACAGTAAATTCTGTAACATTGTAACAAAGAAATTAGCTGGATAAGAAATTAAATAATAAAAGTACTATAAGTACTTACAGTAGTATAATCCAAAATCTTGTACAGCAAATTTCTTCAAGACAGAGTGGTTTGAGAATATTAAATTAATCTTTATAGTGGAAGTATTTTGAACTGTGAAAATGTGGCACCTGGTTGTAAAGTATTGTACAATAATTTGATTTTAAGTAATAAATTTCTAATATCAGATCATGATTGATCACAAAATGCACAATAATTTTCTTAATTTAGAGAGCAGGATAGTTTTATACTTTATTGTGAAAGTGTTTTGATTTTCAGGCTTGCATATTAATTGCATCTTTTGGACTTTGGATTTTTTGAAAGACGAAAAGAGTGCATAGGTTTTAACAGCTGTTATTTGATAGGATGTACCAAAATGACAAACCAAAATTCCAGTGAGATTCTGAGCTTGTCTCAGACAAATTTGGCATCATTTTTAACCCAAATGTACACATTTCTGACTTTCCAAATTTTTTCAAATTGCCAGTTTTTGGCAATTTTCTGTGAGAAATTGTACAATTTTCCGGCGCGAATATCTCAGAGCTCGTGCAAGGTATTGACGCAATTCCAAGTTTTCCTAGCTCAGAATGAAAAGTTCTAGGGGGCGTCCGGCTCAGTTTTTCAAAAAAAAAAAAAAAACATTGAATAAAAAAATTTTGCACCCCATGCCTGAAGCGATGTAATGAATTTTTGACAAATTTGGCTGAAAATGAAAATAAAATTACACAGCGGACCATATTTTGGCTCCAGGAATCAGAATCAAATGAAAAATTTAAAATTTTTCCAAAATAGGGTGTACACTAAATTT
>JAOWAT010299398.1:0-15955 GCA_028571025.1 Longipedia americana
CCGAGTTCAGTATCATTAAAAAGATCAGTTTAACCATTCGAATTTTTGTCCTTCACTACTTTGATATTAAAAACTTAAGATCTAATTATAATGACCACTTTTAGTGGGGAGAGCACAAAGTTTGTGATCGATTTCTTCGCGGGAGGGATAGCTGGAGTTGTATCAAAAACAATTGCTGCACCCATAGAAAGAGTTAAATTGCTACTACAGACCCAGAAAGAAAATCCAAAAGTCTAAACTAAATATACAGGAATCATTAATTGCTTCTCAAGATGTTTAAGGTAGGAAGGGGTACTATCTCTTTGGAGAGGAAATGGAGTCAATGTTATTAGATACTTCCCTACTCAAGCTCTCAATTTTTCGTTCAAAGACTTCTATAGCAATCTGCTGGAAGAAAAGGGGCAAAATAATTAAACTAAAGCCCAATTTATGGGTAAAAAAATACTCAGTGGTGGTTTAGCAGGAACCACAACCACTTTCTTTGTTCATCCTCTAGATTTTGCTCGAACTCGTATCGCTGTAGATTTGGGAAAGCATAAATCCTAGAGATAATTCACGGGGTTATGGAGCTGTCTGACAAAAACAGTATAAACTGACGGGTTCAAAGGCTTATATCGAGGATTATTCGTGGCAATTGTGAGCATCTTTATCTACCGAGGGTTCTATTTTGGTCTTTATGACATAAATAAGGAACTATATCTGGGAAAGGGTATGGTATATTTAATCTTTAGATACAAACATTTTGCTCAAACTAGGAGTTACTCAATGCACAGTAATATTTGCAGAGCTAGTGTCATATCCTGGAGACACTGTAAAAAGAAAGATGATGATGCAAAGTCACAAGGCTGTGAAGTAATATGAAGGAATAATCGACTGTTTCAAAAAAATTTATCAAACTGAAGGATTACCAGGGTTTTGGATAGGAGCTTATTCAAATATCTTGAGAGGTTTTGGAAGTGCTGTCTGTTTGGTTCTTTTCGATGAAATGAAAAAATTGGGGACTAATGCCATCCAAAAAAATTGAACAAACAAAGTTTTAAAAAAATGTCAAAATTAATTATTTCATGTTTTTTGTATAATCCTTAGTAAATTAGATTGTCTTCCTCTAAGGGTTTTGCTCGAAAGAAAATTTCTTATTGACTCTGGAAGGGCTTTTTTTTACGTTGGTTTGAGTTATCTTTTATTGGTTATAAGTTCTGATAATGAACTCTTGCTTCTCCTATGGGGTGGAGATTTAGATAAAGTAGTTTTTTTATCAATTCTCCGAAAATTTGCATAGGTTTTTTTGAGTTGGGGGTCGGGTAAAAACCCAGGACTGATGGCTGGAAGGAGAAGAGTTGAGGTTGAAATCGCCATCACTTTCTATTTAGAGGTCTGAATCATTTGCCCTTGAGGATGTTTAGAAGCAGATGGCATATTTTTCTATTGACAAGTTTACTATGGTTCACGATGTAACTATTGGTGACATTTTTTATTCTTGGGATGGATATAAAACTTGGAGTTTCTGGCGATATCAGTTTTCTTATTAAGATTTTAGAACAAGGTTTTTAGATTGATTTCTTATGGGGTGTTCTAACCCCATTAGCACATTTACTTGGATTCATAAGTGTTAATCATTATTGACAAAAAATTCAATGAAAGTTGTAATCATGCTTATCTAATGAAACTTTAAAGATAAATAGTTTTTCTAAAATATATGCCCATATTTCATTAACTCCTCTTTTTGGTATTGAATGAAGGGTGTGTTTGCTACAGTGCATGAGTTTTAGTCAAAATTAAGTTATAGTCGTCTATATAAATTTAATGAAAGGTGCCAATCCGCAACTTAGCCTTAGGGATTATATAAACAGCTATAACTACAGAAAACATGCAGAAGCAAGCAAGAAATGGAAATAGATAAAAAAAATGAAAGGACTGCACACAAATGAATAGATTTACATCGGGAAAAGGAGTAAAAACAACGAGGGGTAAATAAAAGACCTAATATTGGAGATAAAAGTATACGTGAGACAACACATAATAAGCAATTCTGACTTCGCAGCATTCTAAAAGATGATAGACAGACTCAGCATCAAGCTACAGAAGGAAAAATAGACAGAAAAGAAATTGCACCAGGCCTTAAATATCTAAATCTAAAGATCTCGCATGATTTCAAGAAGTTTAATCTCCATTTCAGACTAATAAAATGAAAAAACCCATCTACAAGAACTTCTATAAAGTATGGATCAGG
This sequence comes from Longipedia americana, assembly GCA_028571025.1. NCBI lineage: Eukaryota > Metazoa > Arthropoda > Copepoda > Polyarthra > Longipediidae > Longipedia > Longipedia americana. The sequence goes on from JAOWAT010299398.1 coordinate 2,231, forward strand.
ACAATTGTCCCAAGGATTTCGAATGTAAACAAAACCCAGAATCAGTAGTATTGGCCTGTAGTTTTTAAGTTAAAATCGGGAAATCCTAGTCCAGTTCGGAAAGATAGTTCAAGCTTAACATGGTCCCTATTACGGTTCAGTAAACCACTCCCAGTCTTTTACATAATAACCAACCATTCGCAATGACCACATAGGCAAATATTATTTCTCACAAGCCTTCCACGGGCAACAATCAGACCTTGCAACCAACAAAAAATACTCATCCCAAACCTGCAACGTCGGAAAAGCACTCTAAATCTGTAATTTAAACCAACCGTAACAATTAGTTGCAAAAAGGCAGCAAAAATAGGTAAATAGTCTTCAAAAAAACTTAAAGGCGCGATCGTAAGAAAAACAACAAGGTTATCAAATAAGATAAAAAACTGTAAAATGATGTATAATGGCGAAATAGAAACAAAGATTTTGATGACCCTGAAATTCTCGTGAGGTCATTTGGTGTATGATAGACATTCCTTTACTTTATATATATTTCCCTAATAATAACGGTTTTTAATGGATAAGATAGTGAATATTGAACAAGTCTCAAATCTCCTGATACGCCCGCCAAGATTCACATACTCCCTCGCCGATCTAGGTTCCAATTGCTAAATGATGAACGGTCAAATGACCAAACGCTACGACTTCAATATCAAAAACCCCTCCAACTAAACTTTGCATTGCTCGCTGTACTATCAAGGAAAATTGGAGCACATAAAAATTTGTTTGATATATTTGCATTGCAATTGCGGGTGCAGAATATAAGCAAAGCAACTGATATAACCAACCATGAAAGCTGGGTACGCATTACTATCGTTCGATTTTGCAGGATGCGGGCATTCTTAAGGGAGCTATATCAGTCTGGGTATATTCTTAATTACCATAGGCAGGATATCATTAGACTTCTGATTTGAAAGTTGTCATCTCGTTTTTACGGAGAGCAACATCTTAAAATGTCGAGCTGATACTTTGGGGAAGATCTATGGGAGCAGTTACCGCAATACGTTATATTTCTCAAAACAATGCAAAAAACGTGAGAATGGCAGTTTTGGACAGTCCATTCTTATCACTGAGCAGTCTTCTCATTCAGCTAGTTTCTCAAAAGGTCGGAATGCCGAAGTTCCTAGTTTAAATATTTCTAAAATATGTGGAGCCCGTTATATAGTAGAAAGCTCGTTTTAAGATATCTGAACTTGACCTTTCCGGTATAATGCACAAAGTTTGTTGTCCATTGGTATTCATAGCATCGAAAGACGACAACCTGGTCCCCTACGAGCAGATTTAGGCGCTGTATTAACAGCATAAAGGGGAAAAAATAGTTTATTATTTAGAGGAAGATCACAACCAACCCAGAAGGCTGGAAATAATTTAAAAAGTGTTTAAATCTATCAGAAAATATCAATTTGAAACCCAAAGTACGCAACCCTCAGTCCTGTTGAGCACCATCAACTCCATAAATTCTCTCAATTTGCCAAGATCACGGTCTAAACAGAAAATTTCAGTAACAGTCAGGGAAAGCAACCAAGGCAGAAACAGTTTTACCAAGGGGAAAAAAAAATAGGACTTCTCTTCTCTCAAATTTAAAAGTTTTGTCAGCACATAGCTCCCTAGGAAAGACAAGGACAAGAGGAGAATCAAAGCTTTAATGAAGGAAAATCGATGATATCGATAAAGAATAGGTTTGAAGTAAAATTACCATACTCTGTAATTAATAATCATTTCTTTTTCTTATGGAAGCGGTAGCTTTCCTAATCATCGCTCTTTTTTGATTTAGACTTTGAATTTTTGAGTTTCGAATTTTTCCTCTAGTTATGAACATTCTGGGGTGTTTTCAAAGGATTGCTCAGAATTTCTTTCTGCCTTTACTCTATATTGATTTAAAGCTTTTTGTTCAATTATTTTCTGATTTTTCTCATATTTTCACTCTCTTTTATGGATGAATCTCCCTCCGTGGCCAACAGTTTGGGGGTAATATGCTTCGGATTATCAGTGCTACGATTCTGCACATCCAAATCGCTGTTCTATTTGTTTTACAAGGGTTTCCTTTTAGTAGTGATTTAATTTTTGATATGATCATCGTCCATCATTGAAGTGAGCGAAATGCTCAAAAACTGACTCTGACTTCTATTGGGATACTCATAAGGTTTGTCCTGGCTAACCATCAAAGATTATTCAGGCATATTTTTTGTCTCATAAGTAATCAGCTACTTCATCTTATCAATCGAGTTCATTTTATCAAAAGACCCAGAATTTGACAGTTGAAGGAGCGCCTTTATCGACTCCTACTTTTCAAGCAGATTTTCCTAGAGTTTCTTAGCCTTGAACTGCTCTACTTCTATCAGCTTGAAACATTACCGTTTGATTCTTTCGATTTCCTGCTCCATGAAAGAAACCTTGGCTTTGTACTTCTAACCTTACTTCTTAAGTTTCTAGTTCTCTGCTTTCAGCTCCGCATTCTCTCCAAGCGCATCATTAGTTGTCTTGGCAGTTCTAATCCTTTCCTGTATTAAGTCGTGATATGCAATTTTGAGCGCTTGGTACTCCTACTTTAGACAATTGACCTAAGCAACAATGCCCGCATCAGTCCTATTATTGACAATTTTGCTCTTACTCCGCTTACTTTTCTCCGAAACCTTGGACGGAGAAGACTGTTTTCTAAACGAGTTCTTATGAAGATTGGAATGAGAATAACTATCTTGAGCAGAAGGAACTCTTTTATTTCTCATAGAAGGACTTACCCTTGTCAGCAATTATGCTTTAGAACATGTTGAAAAGTGGGGTGATTGAATATTGAGCATTTTTTTTTATTTTGTTCAACAGAAAGGTTAGAGATGAAGTTTAGTATAATTTTTTTTATTAATTTTGTCGTTAAGTTTTTAATATAGTTTAAGTAATTTCTCAATGCACACTCGACACAAATTACAATTCTGAATTATTACAAACCATATTCACCATTTATTATAAAAAAAATGCTCAGAAGGGTCGAAACCATCTTTGATGAAGAGTAAATGATTGCCCTCAAGGAGCAAATTTGGTGGGTCGGAGATCAAATTGTTCCTTTTCTTATTAAAGCGACCATTCATAATAAAAATCTTCTGATATGTACTTTTTCAGAGTCACTATAGTGGTTACCGATCTTGCCAGAACTTGGGCGGTCAAAAAAACTTCGGAAGTTTTATGGGGTGAAAAAGATAAATACGCAAAAACCCTACAAATCCAAGATGTCGATGGGCTTATTAAACTTTTTCAAAGTCTTCTGGTGAATCCCGAGAAAAAGGCGCAATACACTTTTAAGACCCTGGATAAAACATCAACCCTACGATTGGAAGTTGCAAAGGATATTGAAGTGTATCCCTTCCTTTGGAGGTTCAATCTTTAATAGAGAGAAAAGTAAATTGTTCAAACTTTTTGCAAATAAATTGTCAACCCCATGATTTACACACTCAACGCTCAGGAAAAGAGGATTGCCCTGTTGAAAAGGAAATTCTAAAACTTGGAAAAGTAATACATCAGAAGACTTTCGTAGAGTTAGAAAAACATGTTCAAATCCCAGGTCAATGAAACCCAGGAAGACTGGAAAATTCTAATGCCTGAAGTCAACAAGGAGATCCTACTAGACATAAAACTTGATCCATCAAGTCAGCACTTCTTCTCATCCTACCTAAAATAAGACAAAGTGAAAAGAAGTAACATTCCGGCCTCCTCCAAGGCACAAAAGATAAATCATATCCTCCAATCGGAGTAGAAATTTTAACCCGACTAAGTTATCAGGATTGAATAGCTTTAAAAACAGTAAAGGGAAAATAAAAAAGCTAAGAAAAAAAAATTGGACTTCATATGATCATACATGGCATTGATTACACTCATAAAAATATTAAATATAATATAGTTATAAAGTTATAATTCCACAGATAAACCTTCCTATAAAGTGCAATATCTGCAATTTTTATCCGAAAACGCACTTTGGCTGAGAGATCCATAGCCTAATTTTTAGTTTAAAATTGAATTTCGATTTTATACATTTTTTGGATTCCGAATTTTTTTCAGCGAGCTCTCAACATTTTTCTAAGCATGGATATCCTTCAAATTAACGTATATCCCAGCCTTCCCAGCTCACAAAGTTGTTCAAATGAAGCCTCAACAAAGAGAATTTTGAAACCAGTTTCTAATCAGAAAAGGTTTTAAACTACCGTAGAACAAAATCGATATATATCGCATGTTTTACAGCTTAGAAATTGAGAGACTGACCATATGCCTACTACGGTATTCTAAAAATCCAAAATTTCATGAGAATAAATATAAAATAAATCAATTTTCTTGTTAAAGTACAATGGGATTCCCTTTCCTGAAATCAAACTAGATCACAGAGATACACAACACTCCTTTGATTGCAGCTTGCTAGTGTCCCGTGGTTTTTAAAAATTCTTTTTTGGAGGAAAAACCCTGTGAGAATACGGTATGCAGGCTTGAAATCAGAGGAGATTACGTCACCATTTCTGCAATAAACGACTCTTCCTTCTCTGTGGGCTTCCTCTGTGACTATGAAATCAAGTTTGAGGTTATTCGAGCCTAAACCGAAGTATTATGATTGTTATACTCAGATACCGAATAAAATTGGGAAGCCCAAACAGATAACATTCACTTACTCGGACGCTTCCTTTCACAAAGCAAGCGAAAAATCAAATGAGGAAACTTCGGAGTGGGAGGAAGGTTTTAATCTTATAGTTCATTAAAGTCAAGAAAATGAACTTTAAAAATTTGTGGGGGCCTTAGAAAAGAAATATATCGTTCAGAAGGGCTTCCACACTTCTTACAAAGCTGTAAAGAGAATTGGAAAGGGTGTAACCGCATGCGTTTATTGTGCTCTCAGATTTTCAGATGGAAAACAAGTCGCTATTAAATCATTTAAAAGATCAGTCTATTTTGCTTCAGACAACAACAATGGAAAGGTATTTTTGGATTCTATTCAGATTGCTTTCAAAAAATAATTTAAAATCCTGACCCAACTAAATCATCCAAACATCTGTAAATTGGAAGGGGTTTATGAAACAGAAAATTCCACATATGTCATTCTTGAGCTCCTTTCATTATCACTGTTTTCCTACATCCAAAACTTCGGCTTTCCAAAAATAATGCCAGCAAAAAAAATCATGAAAAACTTACTTTAGGGACTGGCACATCTTCACTCTCAGGGCATAATGCATCGAGATCTGAAACTTTAAAATATCATGATCCGAGAAAACAACAAAAACAACGCATAGCCAGTCATCGTTGATTTTGGACTGGCATAGTATACCGATGCTAAATCCTATCTTTACACCAGATGTGGTACACCTGGATATGTTGCGCCTGAAGTCCTCCACATGAAGAGCTAAGAGAAAGGAAAAACGTATACTTCGGCCTGCGACATTTTTTCCCTGGGTGTTATTTTCCATATCCTGTACCTATTCATTTTATGTCAGTCTCTGCTAAAAATCAGTTTTCTAAGGGTCCGATATCAAAGAGGTCATTAAAAAGAACAGCGAGTGCAACATTGACTTCGCCTATTCCAAATTCGAAGCACTCGACGCCCAAGCAAAAGATCTACTGAAAAAAATGCTGGAAAAAAATCCCCAGGATAGAATATCGGCCAGAGAGGCTCTAGAACATCCCTTCTTACATATTTCCAAAGAGAATAACTTTTAACGCGGTTTGAGAAATGTCAGTTCGTCCGAAACTATAACGTGTTGAAAATAGGGGAAGTACATCTTTATGTTCTACCTATAATTTTTTTTTCAATCTGTCATTAATGAAAAGAGCGTGTATCAAGAAAATAAATCAGTATATTTTTTGGTTACAAAAATCCTATTGTGCAAACTTTAGGTGCACCCATGATTGTGGGTGTTTGACTTATCTATCTATTTTTTGGTTTGAACATGTTAAACGATAGTGTTTGTAGGCAATACAGAACGGGGAATTAAGCGTTATTAAAATTCTTAGCTTAGAACTTGATATTATAAAATGGAAATTCCAGAGGACCAGGCCAAATAACTCAAATAACTGTTCTAACATTTCGATAAGGATAAAAGCGGGACTCTCGACATGGACGTATCGATTTATAATAAACCAAGTAACTCTAGCAATTACTGTGGATTCTAACGGGGTAAAAACCGACCTAATAGTAAAAACTCGACATGCTGGCCGAGGTGGACCAAGACGGAAACGGAAATGTCGACTATGCCTAATTCGAATCTCTTTTTAAAAGGTATTTTTTAAATAGACTGATCAAAGGAAACTCATGAAATCCAATGTTGATAAATAGATGCAAATGGCCTTTGAACTCGTTGACATTGATAAAACTGGCTACATTGACTACAATGAGTTATAAAGGATATGCTCCCAACTCAACATGGGCTTCACGTAGTTGGATTTGCACAATATGATTAATAAGGGCTCAGGTGGAACTGGAAAAGTTAGTTTTGAAAATTTCAAATAAATGATGAAAAACTGATCCCAATTCTAAGATTATTTTGCCTAGACCATCATATTTTTTTGTTTTTAAATTTTCAGCTTTAATACTATCAGTACTAATGGAAGAAAAAATGAAACTTATCACAACCATCAAAGAGATTTTTCTGATAAAATAAGTTAATGACAACCGAAACCGTACAGTAAGAAAAAGAGGGTAGTATAACATCATACAAGACTCAAAGCTACAGATAGTTGAAGCTCTCCATAGACATAAAAGGCTCCTCTGTTTTTTAAATCTCGCTGATAAAAGATACTTCTTCCATCGATGGCTATTTCTTCTTTACAATCGACTTATTGATCATTAAGTCAAAAGGAATATTTTTAGACTTTATAACTTTGCACTGTGGGTAACGTCTTGCTTTTCTCTCAGTGTTGATTTTGCCCTCGACCAGCTGTTTGAACCCTTATATGTTGATTTTGTTCTAATCGTTGCCCATGTTGTTTACCAGTGAGCCATTCCTCTTCATCTCTATTTCAGGTAATTTCACTTTCACAACCGGGGATTATAACTTCCTTATTCTGTAGGAGTTCAACCTCTCAGTAGCTGAGCCCTTCACTGGAGTTCCATCAGACTATTTTTCGTACAAGGATTCTGTAGTATTGATTTTACAGTTTAGAGACTTCTTCCTTTTAAACTCAAGAGGAGGGATTAATGTAGTAGCTTCCTTCACTGAAAACTTTCGAGTTTTCATTTCGTAGATGTCCATCTCCTGCAGCTTCGAAGGATTAGGGCTTTGAGACCTTTTTATGGTTTTGAGAAGAGCAGGGATCTATTCTGAGACAAGTTTTGGGAACACTTTCTTCATTTCTTTGGGTCTACTTTTTTTGGAATAATTTAATAATTGAAACGAAAAAATACCCTCTCTTTATAAACTAAAAATAACTCATTATCAGTATACTGACAAATTCGTCGTCAATAACCTGCAATTAAGTTAGAGTTCATTTCTTATTTGTTCAATCTTCGTCAAAATTTGAAACCGAAAAACCACCGCACTAACCCACAACAAATGATAATATAAAAAAATAGTTTTGACAGTTTTCATGCGAATAATAAGTTAAAAAACCAAATGGAAAGAAGTATCATATTTAGCCTATAAATATTTGGTATGCTATTCTTTGACCAGTTATTCCTCTTTTTAACTCGTAATTCCGATCGTAACATTATACTATTCAGAAATACTCAGATCTAAGGTCTTTGAATATAATTTTGACAATATCTACAAATCATATAAAATGGAGAACACCTCTAAAACCTAGAAAATAAAGGTCCACCCACCCAAAATCAAGCCAACTATAACAAACATTGGACATGGCAACCCTCGATACAACTCCATGATGCCTTTTAAAGGAAATGTCTTTGTTCCAATCGGTTCTACTCTCCGTTTAGTAGACATGAAAAAACGATAAATCCTTTACAATAAACAAATAGGTCAATCTCAGATCTTCAACATCCAAGAAAACACTAACTACATTATGGTTGTCAATTTTGAAGGTCTAATCACTCTAATCGGCAAATAAGACCTCTAAACTAAGCATCAGTTTCAAACTGCAGGCAAATAAATCAGACATTCAGCACTCACAGACGACTACATAGCTGTATCTTGCTAGCTCAACGACGTCGAACATAAGAGCAAACTACAGCTCTTCAAAATGAACAAAATCTAAAATAAGAACTATTAAGCATAGTTTACAATCGTTGGACATTACTACTATCCATAAATAGTCAACGGCAAACTCATTGTTGTGTAATACAACGACCCCAATCCTAAAGGAAGAGCAAGAACAGAAACTGTCATGTGGAAAAAACTCCCCGTTACCCACAGAATCGTCAAGTTTGATGAGTAGTGGAAAGCTTCTGAACATTTCAATGTCAAAATATAGGGTGATATAACCTGTGCCGTCTATAATCCCGCAAAACCTACCATTTTCTATCTTCACAATGGCAAAAAGCTGACTGCGTTCAATCCAGTCACAAACGAAATGATCTCCCATTAAAATCCAAAATAGGACAAGGGAATGCCATATTGTCTGTAGAAATATAAAGATGGAGTAGTTTACGCCGCTGGACCTAATCTGCTCGGTTATCTCTATCAAGACGGTAATACTCTGAAAAGAGGCAATGTTAACGTTCCATCTGATGGTGTTGGAGGCAATTTAAGTATAAAATACTCGGATAAGGGGTTCTATTTATTCAATGAGAACGGATTGCATTTTTATTCCTTCGACGATAAGAAAGATTATTCCCAGAATACTTTCAAAGTGACAAACTGTGGATTATCTTTTAGCCCAGATGCAAAGCACTATGCAGTCGCTGATTTCGGCGGCAATGTCTATATGCTCGAGACCAGCTCCAACTCCATGATTCCCGAACCTCGAGAGGTAGTTAATGTTGAAATCCCAGTCAGAAGCTTAGTTTGGTGTAGAACTGCAGATAGAATTGTGATAGGATGTGTTGACGGTTCATTGTATGATTGGAAAGAGCTTTTACCAGTTGCCAAAAAGTTTTAAAATTTAAAACATTCTGTGAATATTCTTAGGTCTGCCAATGGATTCTTGTTTGCTGGATGTTCGGATGGCTTTATTCACATCTACAACGAAAAAACCCTCGAAAAAGTTCATTCGTTCTGTGCTCATCCTCCGGTTCGACATGAAAATTAAAAACAGAAAGAACTATTCGGATCACTTGGTAATCATTAATAATTTAATTTAGAAAATCACGCCTAAATTTGGTCGTTAGCAATATCTCCCCACAGAGATCCGATGGTCATCGTTTCAAGCAGCTAGGATCAGAGTTAAAAAATCCACAAAGTATCAGAAACCAAATAATAACTCATCAATCATCTTAAAGGACACTAACTGGCCGTTACTTCGGTAGATTGGAAGGTAATGGGCAAAGATCTCGGATAGATCTATGTAAGCTGTTCGGACGATAAAATAATCAGAGTTAGAAACCCCGAAAAAAATTTCGAAATAATGTTTGAAGTCGAAACAGCAACTATCAAAGAGTGGCACACTCTCACTTATCTTTGTCTTGAACCAAATGGACACCGGGTTGCTGTAGGATCTCAAAATGGCTACTTGTTCATTTACGACATTGCTAATCGATAGCTCGTATTCGGTGAAAAGGTCCATCTCGGTGGGATAGAAGGGTTAGATTGGAAAAAGAATAAAATATGTACGATTTCTTCAGATTTGTGCATCAACATCATGCAGATTGATTGATTTTTATGTATTTACAGAAGTTTATAATTGGACAAACACTACAAAAACTCTTATAATTTCAAAAAAGTCGAATGTCAGACCCTTAGCTCGATCACTCATCAGAAAGCTAGGATTTTAACTAAAAACTCCGCAAAAAATACAAGAAAGATCCAGTCAGTGTAAACCTAAATCCTCAAGCGGATATAACATAGCTTGCCCTGTCAAAATATGAGTAAATTAAAAAAAACTACAATTTCGTCAGCTTCGAAGAAGCGTAAAAATCCAAACAAGTTGTGTCCGCAAAGGTTTAAATGCATAATCTGCCAGTCTACGACTTCGATCAATAACTGTATCAATTTCGTAGGGAGGGATTCTGTGCCAATCCCAACACCGATATCAAAGGACTAGTTTTCAGTCGGAAAAACCAAGAGCTTAAGGATAAAGCTGAGCTTTAAGGATAATAAATCGACTTGAATCACCCAGATTTTCTCTCACAACTGTATGGGAGAGTCACTAAAAGTCACAAAAAAAAGCTGACCAAATAGTTCAAAGCCCAAAGAGACAAATCAACAAACGTTCTGAATTATCTTGGGCCATGGGCTGGATACGGATAAGATCTGGAGAACGGAGCTCTTACATAATAACAAAGAGAAATGTTATAGAATGCAGAATAAAGAAAGAAGATCAGGGTTGAATAGGCAAGAAAATAGGAGTAAAACTTTGAACCTTATTCCACGTTCCATTGGAAATAACAAAAAGATTACAAAGGTCAATCCTATGTAGACCCACCAACCGACTTTAAACCCAATTATGGAAATTGCTATATTCCGAAAAAATAGGTATGCAGTTGGGTAGGTAGCCAGAAGGCGGGTTTTCAGGTGGCAAGGTTCTTCCCAAAGGTCGGACATTTTGTTCTAGTTGGAAACCCGTAAGGAAAAATTCAGCTCTTTGATATCATCAAAAATAGAACTCTAGCCAGGACCTATGTTGGCCACTCAAAAGCAGTCAGAGATATCCAATTTTCCAACGATGGCAAACACTTTTTGAGTTGTGGATTCGATAATCAAGTGCATTATTGGGATACATAATATGGCAAAGTGTTGAGAACATTTAAAATGAAAAAAATTCCATTCTGCGTAAAATTTAACCCGGAACCAGATAAACAAAACCTTTTTCTCTGTGGCTCAAGCAGCAAGAAAATTGTTCAATTCGATCTAAACTCTGGAACAAAAGCACTTTCCTACTAACAACATTTGGGCACAGTTAACACTCTAACATTCATCTAAAACAACAAGTTTGTGAGCAGTTCAGATGATAAAAAACTGTTTGTTTGGTAGTTCGGGATTCCAGTTGTAATCAAACATGTTTCATAGCCTTAAATGCACACAATCACATCAACAGCACTTCATCCAAGCGGATAGTATTTCGCAGGTCAATCTTCTGACAATCAAATCGTGATATATGAATCTAAGGGAGGTAATTTCCGAAGGCTAAGATCAAAAAAATTTACTAGCCATTTTTGTGCCGGTTATGCGTGTGCATTAGACTTCAGCTATGACGGACAGTTTTTAATTTCAGGTGATGAGAGGGGAAGGTTGTTCTTTTACGACTGGAAAACTTCAAAAGTATATCGAACATTGGATGCCCATCCAAGCATCTGCATAGGCGTAGAGTGGCATCCAAGTGATCCTACAAAGGTAATTACATGTGGCTGGGAAGGTTTAGTGAAATTATGGTAATGATAAGTGGAATGATTTTTGTTTGAGTTGTTATTTAGGATCATTTCATTAGTTTGAAGGTGTCCTGGGCACATCCGACCGACACTTCCTTTACGTCTTACTCGTCGGCTTTCTGAACAAAAACTGCGTCGTTTCTCTGCAGACACCTAAGAATATAGTTTGTGTTGGTACCTTGAGAGTTGAGCGACGTCGATGTTGTCGGGCAAAACGGCCAAGTCCTTGGTTTTCGTTTTGAGTGCCGAGTCCTCGTTCTTCAGCTTTTTGAGAGTCACCAGTTCGAGGAACTTTTTGGGGAAAATGGCTGCCTGCACGGTCTTCCCGATCTTAATCGGAATCGCCGGAAACCCCTTCGCGAATATTTCCTTGGCCTCTCCGACCGTCAGGTCTTCGTACGCTTTGATTGTCGGCAGCTTCAGTTCGCTCAGAGCGATTCCGTTCCAAGGATGACCCTATTCCTTGAGCTAGTCGCATGGCAGAAACTTGTTTTACACACACCATTCCAACGACAAAAATTTGGTGATGTAGTTTCGAATGCTGTCACTGAAAACGCAAACGACTCTCTTTGTCTTGTCGTTCTACCATCCTTTCGCCTTAATGAACTACTCAGCAGCCTGGAGCACGGACCCGGAAGAACCACCGACAAGCAGACCCTCCTTTCTAATCAGCGATCTGGCATTTAAAAATGATGACTTATCATCAGATTTAACCCAATAGTCAATTACACTTCTATCTAAAGTTCTAGGAATGAAATCTTTTCCAATTCCTTATACTTTATAAGGTATTTTATTAGCATTAAGCTATTTAGGTAGTGCTATAATGCTTCCCAAAGGATCAACTCCTACTATGATTGTGTTCAAATGTTTTTCTTTAAATTTTCTGGCAATTCCAGTAATTGTTCCTCCCGTTCCAACTCCGACAATAATTGCATCTATTTTTCCTTCAGTTTGATAAATAATTTCCTCCGCTAGCGAATCATAGTGAGCTAAAATATAAGCAAAAAAATGGCAAAAAGGAAAAATGATCTTTCATTGTTCAGCTTAGAAAGCACAAAAAAGGAAAGATCAATGTTCGAACACATAATAAGACTGTAGCCATTCATTAGGTATACTGTCTACTCTCGGTTCGATTTTAAATGTTGAAAAAGTCTTACCAATCGGATTTGAAGCCGAAGAGTACTGATCTAAATTCACTGCTTTTCCCTAGGACTAATATCGTTTTGCGATGGACATACAAGATTCGGGAGAATCAAATGAGGCTTAACTCGGAGTTGTGATAAGTTTAGCTCCAAGTCCTTTTATAATACTAACTTTCTAGCTGGACATCCTTTCTGACATTGTGATAGTGCACTAATACCCTTGCACAGCAGCTGCAAGACTGATTCCGATGCCAGCATTTCCCGAGGTAGCCATGATAATTTTATCATTTTCTTTAAGAATTCCTTTTTTCTCAGCATCTTACAGCATTCTTTTTGCAATACGGTCCTTTCATTAACTCAGAATAGTACCTTAACAGATCCACCAATATTCATATATTCACATTTAGCGAGTAGCTAGCACTATATCCCTTTTTATTTCCCAACACGGTTGATTTTGATCATCGGAGTGTTCCCAACAGCATCCAGAACATTTTCATACACTTTTTTGGGAATAGGGTCGTATTACTTGTGAATATGTGGGTTGTCAACTCTGTTAGCATCCAGTTTCCAGTCACAGTTCATTGTGTCGTCCTATGGATTCATCGTTGTCAACAATCAAATTATCAATTTTGTCAATTTTATTGGTAACTTATCAAAGTAGAATAAAGATCAAGAGCGAAGAAAAAAATCTAAACTTAGAAAAGTGAAATGATATCTGCATTAACTTTACCTTGACTAAAATCAACTTCGGATATTTATTTTCTATTTTCTTTTTTTGCTGAAATTTAAGAGCTTTGATATCATGTGTCAGAATTTATTGCGGGTATGACTATCAAAGATTTATTATTTTTACGTCAAACTTATGTGGACATTTCCTTCTAATATACTACTGAATTTTTCGATAGACTCCAGATTTTTAACCTATTGTTTTTTCTAAAATACTTGATTTTCAAATTTTTTTATAAAATACGTTAATTTCTTTAGTATTTAATTCGTGTTCGAACTAGGAACGGACAAAAAGACAGATTGGGAAGGTTTAGTGAAATTATGGTAATGATAAGTGGAATGATTTTTGTTTGAGTTGTTATTTAGGATCATTTCATT